>PVKA01002313.1:0-127474 GCA_004027165.1 Ctenomys sociabilis | reverse complement strand
AAAAAAAAAAAAAAAAAAAAAAAAAAAAAAAAAAAAAAAAAAAAAAAAAAAAAAAATTTATACTTTTTATCATTAGGCAAAACTGGGGACACAGTTCAAGACTGTAGTAGTGAGTTTCAAAATGTTTTTGAGAATTCAGAAGCCAAAAATAAATACACTTTCTGAGTTCTGTAGAAGACCATAGCTCCTCACTGGTGAGCGTCAACCTCAGTGACCAGCAATATTAGTAATTATCCATCACTGTAATTCCTTGATAATAAGAAAACCTTCCACATCTTATTCGATTCTTAATTATGTGCATTAAGTTATCAATTTTTTTTTTCCAGCTGGAGTAACTAAGCTTTTATGAAGTCATTAAGTCCCTGTTAAGGGCTAATCTGTTCAGTGTAAAACCTGAAAGATCCGGGTTAGTGTCTGGGAGACAGACGCTGGAGCATTCCACTGCTACACAATACTGTCCCCATGAGGCCATTAGGGGGCATAGCACCACAGCACACAGAAGATAGTCATTCCTTCCTGTAATTCCAGGCTAGAGAACAGCGTCCTGCGGTGGGCCCACTAATACGAAATTTTCTGACTGGAGACCATAGACACCAGGGGCCAGGAGGCAATTAAGTTTATACATACTTTCAGTTTAGTTTATGTGGATCAAAAGAGAAACTAACAATGAGGAAAGGAAGTCCAACTATAAATTTACATCATCTTGAAATTTTTTGACACAAAACAATAAACTATGCATTGCCAACAGCAGGGGGCGGTAAGACTTCTTCAGCAATCCCGTTTGAAGTGTCCTTGACGCCTTTGGATTTCAGCAAACAGAAATGATAACCGATCACATGCCAGTACATTATATCCCCAGGAGAAAATCAGTTACTTATTTTTCAGATAGAAACATCACGTATTATGATCCTAAAGATGGAATATATAAATACTTTTGCTGATTTGATTGTTTTGGAAATTCTATTATTGAAAGATGATTTTACAATTTTTTTCGTCACAAAAGTGAGTTAAAAATTATTTTGTATCTACAAGCTAAAATTTAACTTTATGAATATTTTAGCACTGAGAGAATTAGGTAGGATAAGAAATTGGGTGTTCATAGCTCCCTTGTAGTTTTATGTGTTTTTAGTAAAACACTGAGTAAGAGTTTTTAAATGCAGGTTTTACGTGTGTGTGTGCACGCGCGCACGTGTGTAGGCGGGAGAAGAAGGGAGGGAAGAGAGACAGAGAGGGTGGAGGAGGAAAGGCAGAGGATAGGCTTTCTGAGGCTTGTGAAGTGATAGGGAAGCAGAGGTTGGAAGAACTCACGTAGGGCTAGAAAGATAGACTGGTGTCAGCTATGGAGGGTCTCCTGGGTGATGGTAATGAGTCTGTAATCAATCATTTAAACAAAATTGGAATGGCCAGTTTTGTACTTTAAATCCACAGAGAAGGTACATTGGAGAGAATTTTTGGTCTCTCGGTGGGAAAACCGGCTAGAAGCTCACTGTTATTACACAGGGCAGAGCTGAAGAAATCCTGACTTGGAGGCACATTAGAGGTGGGAAGAGAGGATAGAATGAGCAGTCAGTCATCCGCTGTTGTTCTGAAAGGCTGGATGGAGAGCAAGGCGCTTGCTTATTCTAACACCAGGTCCTTCCAAGGCTGCGCTGCTGAGGGAGGAGCTGAGGTAGGGAGGCTGCTGGGTTGAGAATACCCTATTGAAGATGCTGGAGCACTGCACTCGCAGTGGTTTTAAAAGCTGTGTGACTTAGGTTAAGGAAGAGTTAAGGATGATGTCTGTCTGCACAGGGGATAGAAATAAGTATTCACTTTGTATCTAAATGTTTGAGAACAAGGTCTCTAGAGCCAGGTTTCATGAGTTTTCCTTGTTGGCTGAGGGGTCTGGAGCAAGTGAGCTAACTTCTCTGGGCCTCAGACTCCCTATCTCCAGTGAAAATAAAAAGATGACCTGCCTGTATTTTTAAATCATCACTTGTTACATAGCATACAACATATTCTTGCTTATGGTATTACTATTACTTTAATTTTACCCTAATTTATTGAGTGTGTGCCCTGCTCTAAGCCTGTGTTAAGAATTTATAGATATTTTCTCATTTAATTTCCTCAGTTACCTATGATGGTGCTTCACTGTCATCTGAAGAAACTGAGGCCTGGGTCTCAACAACTTTCTCAGAGTAACCCACTGGGAAACAAGAGGCAGAGCCAGGAGCACTCCCATGTCTCATTAACACCGGGGATCTGAGTTTGTGTAGATGCTGTGTGAAACCAAGGTCTCTAGAGCACAGAAAGGTAGAGGAGCCAGGGCACCTGGGCATTCCCAGCACGTGGGGATAAGGGTAGAGAAAGCTGCTCACAGTGCTCAGTGCAAGAGGCAGGATGAGAAGCAGCTCCACAAGGTCAAATGCAAGTGTGGCTCCAGTAAGATAAAGCTTCTCTCTGATCTGCTGTCACAGGTCTTTCATTGTCCCTTACTCCTAGTATTGAGATTTCCCTTTTTCTTCTCGTAAGTATTTTTCCCCTTACTGGATGCAAAAAAAAAAAAAAAAAAAAAGCAACTAGTCATGTGAGTCTTGAATTCTACAGCAGAGGCATCACATTGTATAACACATCTCGTACGTAATGAAGGTAGGGGTTGTAGGGACCAATGCATCCCTCTTCTGCATTCAGCTAAGGATTTCTGCCAAGCTGCCTCGGGCTGGATTCACTCCCTTGGCCTGGGGTTCCTTGGGATCTACTCTATCGATATGCATGTGTTTTCCAAGGTTTCTGTCACAAAGCACCACAGACAGGGTGGTTTGACAAACAAAATGATTTTTCATGCACCATTCTGGAGGCTGGAAGCCTGAGAAAAAGGTGTGGCTGAACTGGTTTCTTCTGAGGGCTGTGAGGAAGCAGTCTTTTCCAGCATTTCTCCTTGGCTTATAGATGGCCATCTTTTCTTTGGGTTTTCGTATGCCCTTTCTTTGTCCTAATGCCTTCCTTTCATACGCTTCACCATCACATCAGTATGTCCATATCAGTTTCTCCCATGACCATCTTAGTTTGACTTAATGACCTCCATAGAGAATGAAGTTCCATGTTGGAATTCTAAATCTCAGAATGACTTGTGAAGAGGATTAATTTAGACCATAACAACGTTGTTATCCTGACATTCATTTTAATTGTAGAAGACTGATAAATCTAACATAAAACTGAAATGCATGTAAGAAACATATTCTGCCCCACTGTTTTATGACATCAACCAAAGGAAATGAATTTTCATGTTACAGCTTCCCGGGTACATCTTCCTTTTTTTTCCCAATTCATAAGACATTTGATGGCAAAGCTCTCTTCCTTCTCCTGGCTGGGAAAAATTTATTATCATTAAAATCATGATTTTTTTTAACAATAACAAAACCTAATAATATATTGGATCCATGACTTTCTCATGTGAAAAAGAAATGGGTTATTTTCTTCCTGATTATAGAGACACAAATTCCAGAGATCTCTCCTTTCAAAACAAAAATATCACTTGATCCAGACCAAATAGTCTTATCTTAAATATTCTGATGTCCTATACTCTTTTATTTTTTTAATTAATTTTTTTCACTCATTCACTTATTTGTTCAATATATTTGTTCAGCATTTTTTTGAAATTTAGAGAAATATTTCTGAGATGACTACATAGCATGCAATTAATAATAGATTGCACATTGTAATAAATTATTTACAAACTTAAATGAATCTAACAGTAAAAATTGTCCAAAATAAAAATGAAGAATTTACAGATCAATCATATAATAGCTCACTCTGTGCCAAATTAAGAAGCTTACATTCATATAATTAGAATTCTCAAAGTAGAAAAGGGTTGGCAATAAATACTTAATGATTTAAAATTTCTGAACTTAGTTGAAATCATAGCTCAGTCCCCCTAAAAAATGAACCTTTTGCACAAGAAATTTGAATAAAATCATGCCAAGATACACAAAAATTGAATTGTCCAGAACTTATTGTATAGAAAAAAATCATTAAAGCATGCACATATAAAAAATTAGCTCTGGAAGAACGAAATTAAATGGCATTTTATTTCACTTTTATTTTTTCAAGAAGAAAAAGAGACCAAGTGTGTAAGAAACTAGACTATTTAATTCAAAGGACTCAAAGGAAAAATAAAGATCTGTCCTCATTGAATTTTATACTTCACAAACATATCTTTGAAAACAAAAGTAAATTATTTTCCAGTTATAAAATCTCAAAATATTCTAATATCTTCAGATATAGCATAGGGAATAACAAAAAGCATAATACAGAAGGCAAGAGAAGTTTCTATATGGTCCTAGATAAAGAATAAAGAGCTCTTAAAATGATAGTTTTGCAGGACTATGTAAAATATATTAGATGAACCCACTTAAAAGGTCACTGAAGATTTCTACAGAACAGTATCAGTCTTATGTCAGGTTATATACATATTTTTTTAAGTGTGTGGTGTGTGTGTGTGTGTGTGTGTGTGTAAAAGACAAAGAAGAAGTAATATAAGGTCAACGCAAAATGGAAATATACTTTTTGAAGTTTCTAATACTATAAGAAAATATTACACCATGTTTCTAAGTAGATTGTAAGTCAAAGATACAGTATAAATTTTAAAACAAAGTTAAGATTAAACAATATTCAGAAAATTAGATAATTAAAATTAAAAAAATAAAATAAAAGTATTGTTGTATCAGTATTTGTTAGCTTTCTGTTGCTTTAGCAAAATACCTGACTAACCCATTATAAATAAAGATTTAATTTTCTCAAAGTTTTGGAAGCCTCACTCCATAATTATTAGGCATTGTTCCTGTAGTGCTGCAGGCCATCGAGCTGGGAAGCATCTATGACAAGCCAAGTCATGAACACTAGGAATGAGGGGCAGGTAGGGACAAAATACACTCTTCAAGTTCATGCTCACCCCCCAACCTACTGCCTCACCCCATGAAGTTTCTACCCTCCTCTACTTTCCCATTAAATGATGGGCCCATGAACCAGTTAATCCCCTCAGGAGGTGGGAGGTGAAGAGTTCTTACAGTTCTCACAGTTCAATCAGATCAGAAAGTCTCTGCTCCAAATACTGAATTGGGAACCCAAGTTCAAGACATGAACATTTGGGAGGGATTAAAATCCAAACCATTCAAAGTGGATATAATAGATGCTCAGAAATGGAAAATCATTGACTTACAGTAGCTGTAGAATATCTTATCTTCACCAATCAGAAGTTAACTTTAAAATATGTGTACTGAACCTTCAAACTTTTATATGGAATCTATGGTTGCCTTAAGTTTTTTCCAGAATGAATGACTGAGGTAGTTTGGATAACAAGAGTAGCTGCATGCAGGCTACCTGCAAGTGTATTTTAGTTTGGGTTTTGCTTGAGAGTGGGTCCTGAAACAAGACTTGTGCAGAGGTTATTTACTTGGAAGATAATCCCAGGTGGCAGGAATAAAAAAGCTGTAAGATACACAATCACTGTTAATCAGATATTCTTGTTTCGTGAATCTGTAACATATGTATTATTGTATCTTACCCTGTTTTTGTTTTTCTTGTTCTTGGTTTTACTCTTCAAAATAAAAGAAAATTATGAAAAAAATTATGATTAAAAAGGTGTCATTAAAATGTATAGATATTTCTGTTTATCTGGCCAACTTCATCATTGGTGGCCCATATTCTTTGGGGGCTGGGAAAACTATGGTTAGTAAGGCCAACCTCACTGTGTATAAAGTTCAGTCAATCCTTGGTGCTATAGGGAGGAGGTAAACTAGAAACAGGGCCCCTCAGAGACTGTTATATCTTTATGTTGTTATTCTGAAAAAAATTCTGACATTGTAGCAGCTTTTATATTTGTTGAAAGCAATAGCTTGTCTTTTCAAAGATATTGTTTTTAAGATTATAAATAAAGTGTACCATGCAATTTACTTTCCTATATTGGACTCTAAAACATTTGTAAGAGGTTTTACATGTAGAGCTAATTTCATCCAATATTCTTAAAAATGGAGGAAAAACTCCAGGGTATGCAAGTAAAAATTAAGGATGAACCCCGGTTTTGTTAGGAAGTAAAATTTGGGAGCTGGCAATATGACAGAGTAGTAGAATGCATACTCAGCATCTGTGAGACCCTGGGTGTCATAGTCAACACTAAAATTAACAAATTTCAATGACTTGCAATTACCCATTGGCTTGAATAAAAGGCTGACATTACAGAACAATCTTTGAAATGGTAGTGCATGAATTTTCCTTGAGACTTCTTGTTCTGATGGTAACACACAGGAAAAAGCTGAGCTCATACAATAAGGAGTCCATGTTTGTGAAGGACATGATGGGCTTCTGATGTGGAAGCACTGAGGTATTTCTGATTGAAAGATTGTTTCTGATTCATGTCCTTCAATTTCCACTGGCTTCATATCACTGACCTTCAGCCTCAGCAAAAGGAGTCTATTGATATCAGCAAAGAGAGGGTTGAGAATCCATATTTCAATTTTAAGGTTGTCTGAGCAGAAGTACCGTTAAGGCATAGACCTGAATTTCAAGTTGTCTGACTATTTATGGAACACAGATTGGTAAAAAAAATTCTTATATTCTTCTTTCATTGTGTAAAAAGACATATTAAGTAGGCTTAGCATTATTTGATGTCTTACAATAAATGAGCATGACCATTGAAAGCAGTGAGCTGGATCTCTCTACATAAAGATACTCCCTCCTCTAAAACATGGAAACTCTTCAAATGCAGCACCAAATCATGCAAGTGTTCACAAAGTATCCAATGAGATTTAGTTTTAGAAGAAATTGTTGAATATTCCAAAAATGTTGATTGGTTTCTTGAAAGCAAGTGATAATATCCAACCATATGCCCAATCTGACGTAACTGTATCTGCTAATCTGAGCAACAGATCTGACAATAAAATAGATAATATATCAACTATTTGGGTTTTTTTTGGTATCTTTCTTTTTTATTTTTTCTGTTTACATATCATTTATTATTTTTTATAAAGACTGTACAAAATAGTATTAAAACAGAAAAAGTACAAGTGATACAGAATTTCACTTAACAAAGTAACATGAACTTCGTAGTATTTGTTCTAATGCACAGTATTGTTTTCCAACCATCTATGGGTCTCTATTTTTTTTTAAAATTTATTTATTTATTACAGTGTCTCACTACACATCAAGGATTCTTTGTTTGCGGGGGTGGGGGGTCAGCTCAGCCTGCCCTGGGGGAGGGGCTGGCATGGCATGTGGTGCTGGGGCTCGAACTGCGGTCCCTGAGAGGCGCTTTAGACTGCTGAGCTATCTTGCCAGCCCGTATCTATGGGTCTCTAGTTGCATACATTTACCAACAAAAGTCTCAAATTTATCCTACTTATTTTAAATTTTTATTTTATTGAAGTACAAATATCAATGAGACAGTTTTAAGATATCTTGACAAGATGGATTTGATAAATTAATACATTGCAAACTGTTTTCATAATGTTTTCGTATCGTACAAGGTGCATATGTTTGTGCATGAACTATTTACCTACCCTTATGTATTCAAGAGTTCCTCCTACTTTCTCTTCCAAGAGATTGAGTGTTTCTGTTTTAATGTTTAGATCTTTGATCCATTTTGACTTTAACTTAAAGTGCATGGTGATAGAGCTGGGTCAAGTTTTAGTTTTTGGCATGTAGAAAGCCGTGTTTTCCAGCACCATTTGTTAAAGAGGCTATATTTCTTCCAGTGAGCTTGTTTAGCCCCTTTGTCGAAGATAAGATGGCTGAGTGTTTTCATAGATGCCTCTGGGTCTTCTAATCTATTCCACTGATCCTCAGGTCTATTTCGTTGCCAATACCATTGTTGATTTTATCACAGTGGCTTTGTAGTATAATTTCAAGTCAGGAATTGTGGTGCCTCCTGCCTTGTCTTGATTGGCCAAGATTGCCTTTGCTATTCTAGGTCGTTTGTGGTTCCAAATAAATTTTAGGAATGATTTCTCTATATCTGGGAGGTATGTTGGTGGCAGTTTGATAGGGATTGCATTAAATTTGTACAGCAATTTTGGGAGTATGGCCATCTTCACGATGTTGGTTCTTCCTATCCAGGAGCATGGAATATCTTTCCATTTTCTGAAATCCTCTATAATCTCTTTTCTTAGGGTGTTGTAATTTTCCATGAAAAGATTTTTGACTTCCTTGGTTAAGTGAATCCCAAGGTATTTCATTTTCCGCGGTGCTATTGTAAAAGGTATTGTTTCTATTGTTTCCCATTCAGTGTGATTGTTATCTGTGTAGAGGAATGCTTTTGACTTTTGAGTATTGATTTTGTGTCCTGCTATGCTACTGAATTTCTGTATCAGTTCTAGTAGTTTCCTGGTGGAATTTTTGGGGTCTTCCAAGTAAAGTATCATGCCATCTGCAAATAGTGATAATTTAACTTCTTCTTTACCTATTCTTATTCCCTTTATTTCTCTCTCTTTTCTGATGGCTGTTGCTAACAATTCCAAGACTATATTGAATGGGAGGGGTGATAGAGGATATCCTTGTCTTGTACCTGATTTAAGAGTAAAAGATTTCAGCTTTCCCCATTTAGGATTATATTAGCTTTTGGGTTGTCATAGATGGCTTTTATCAATTTAAGGTAGAGTCCATCTATTCCAATTTTCTATAGGACTTTGAACATGAATGAGTGTTGGACTTTGTCAAAAGCTTTCTCTGCATCAATTGAGATGATCATGTAGTTTTTAGATTTTAGTCTATTAATATAGTGTATTATGTTTATAGATTTTTGAATATTGAACCATCCTTGCATCCCTGGGATGAATTCTACCTGGTCAAGGTGTATGATCTTCTTGATGATTTGCTGTACTCTATTTGCCAGGTCTATGTTCATGAGGGAGACTGGCCTGTGGTTCTCCCTTTTGGTTGTGTCTTTCCCTGTTATATCAACCATTGCTAATCAGCTATTTTTGATCTGAAAATCTGTAACATATGTACTGTTGTATGTTGCCCTGTTATTTTTTTTGTTGTTGTTGTTTGTGTCTTATTTTTGTTGTTGTTTTGCTTTTCCTTTTAAGAATTGAATTAAAAAATGTTGATGGATTTGAAATTTCCAAAAGGACTTGTTAAATAGGAATTCATCTTTCACCCCTTGTTATGCTTTGTGTCTAGTTGTCTCCTCAAAGCCTCATGTGGGTCACGGGGCAGACGCAGCTGGAAGAGCAGCAAGTGGCTTGAGGGGAGGGGCCAGAGGACCAGGGTGGATCTTGAGGGGCGGGCCAGACAGGTGCAAACCGTTAAGCTGACAGCCCATGCTGCACCCCCTCCAAGCCAGCGGACTCCCTTGGAGATGTGTAAAGAGTCATCCTGGACACAGCCGCACCCCAGCCTCTCTTCCAGACCCTGTAGAGTAGGAGCAGTCTTAAAACCTCCAGTAACTGTGAGCTAAATAAACGTTTCCTTCCCTCATTTTGAGTGTCAGGTATTTGTCCCAGCAATAAGAGAAGAGTATCTAATATACCACTTTATTTTTATGTCCCCAAATATTAATTTTTTAAATGTATTCAGTATGGGTCTACAGGGTCTCACTGCACAGATCGGACCCATAGTCATCCTCCTGTTTTCAGCCTCCCAAGTGCTGGAATTATAGGCAAGTGCCACCACACCCTGTCTCAGTCTACATTTCTGCACACCCCCACGGTGGGGGGCAGCACAGAATGGGGATCAAACCCCAGTACCTTAGCGCTTGCCTAAGCAGGTGCTTTAGTCAGCTGAGCTGTCTGTCTGGCCCTCAAAAATATTAATATTTTAAGGTCTGCCTTCATGGAATAGGTTATTAATTTTACAGATGCACTAATTTAAACCTCTTTGTTTCCTCCAAGAAACTTACTACCCTTGCCCCTTCTGGAATGCATGGCATTCACCAGTTAGCCCGTCTGTATTTTGAAATTAAGCAGTTGCATCAAGAAAACCATATTCCCATGAAATTTTACCTATTCCATACCAAACTTCTGTTCCATTTTTGGCATTAAAAAGAGCATGCATGATGCTACTTCATCGTTGTGTTTTGCTGCTGCACCTGTTTTGACTTCACATTCTTTCCATTGGCAATAATACTGTCATACATAAGGCATTTGGGCTTCAGTGTCCTATCACACACTGCAGAATGTGCGATATTCTACAAAAGATATTTAGTATTTCTTTTCTATGAGTTTCTTTGACATTTTTCTTTATTCTTTCTTTTATTTTTTCATTTGTGTGTTTGGGACAGGGTCTCCCTTTGCAGACTGGACTCCTGTTTTCAGCAATTCCAGTGCTGGGATTACAGGTGTGCACCATCATGCCTGGACTCTGTTGCCAGTTCCGTGCACCCCGGGGGCAAGGCTGGCACAGCCTGCTGGACTGGGATTGAACCCTGGTCCCCGAGGTTGCCAAAGCAGGTGCTTAGTCTGCTGATCTATCTTACCAACCCTCTTTGAAATTTTCTAAAGGAAGCCAGTCCTGAAGTAAGCAGAAACAGGTACTCCTCACCACACTTGCAGGACACATATTCTCTGGTCCTTCCCTTATGAAGCTGTTGTGGCACAGTGGGCAGCATGGTTGAGGATACAATGCCAACTTCGGGAGGCAGCTCATAATGGACATAGAAACAGTATGTTCATTGAGATGAAATAGAGAAACTGAATAAATCCTTACTTCTGTGCATGGTTCTGTCCATATGTGTATGTGTGTATGGATGTGTGTGTGTATATGTGTGTGTGTGTGCATGTACATGCTCACATGCTGATGCCCATCCCGTGACATCAATTTATGAGTAATGGTTCAGAGGAGTAGACAGCAGCTTAAAACAAACCTTCAATCCAGTGTGATGGTAAATATTGATATTGGGAGAGACCCACTTTCTTGCCTTAGCAGAGGCCTCACAAGGACATAACAGATAATATTGGAACTGCAACTTCAAATTTAGTAGAAGTTTATCAGAGGAAGAACACATAAGACACAAACTATAGGAGATGCTGCAATTTCGGTAATGTTTTTGAACTTTAAGGAACTACGAGATCCACTGAGATGGTTGATTGATTGTGCCCATTTGAGATGTTTAGGAGCTTCACAAAGTGGCTCAGGGATTCTACACCCTACAGCATAGAGAACCCTGCTAGCACAGCTGGTAATATGGACAGTATAAGGGGAAAGTTAGCAAGGATGGACTCATTTCTGTTCTTTGGAGAAGCTCTGGTCTTTACGTTTAGCTTGGATATTATCTCCTGGCTTTCACAACAGGGTTTTCAGAGTCACCTTGGATCCTTCAGCCTCCCAGTGTAAACTCTTCAGCTTTCTATTGCAGACCCATTGGCCTGCTGATACGGACTTAAATGGGACACTGTGGCAAACTCCAGACTTTGCATTAAATCCTTCAGTCTTCAGTAGGCAGACACCCTTTGCATGTTTCCTCATCCAACTCTGTGGCTGACCGTCATAAGCCAATCTTGTAATTTCAAATACATTTGTATATCTTGTGTTATATCTGTTTTTCTAGTAAAAAAAAAAAAAAGAAAACTGACTGGTACACATGTTGAGCATGTTCAGCTATGAAGACACAGCAAAGTACTCAGACTTTCACAACTCTGTTGCTTATGTGAGTGAGCACAGAAAAATTATTTCATTTTTTTGCCTTAATTTGTTCATTTCTATTGAGTAAAGAGTACTTGGGCTTCAACTCCCGCTGGCTATCTTGTCTTTTCTCAGTGCCACATCAACTGTAAGAACACTTACTTAGAAGTGGATGCTAGCCCTCTTCTCTTTGTGAAAGTTAAATAGCAATAACATCAATAGTAACCATTCTAATTGATGACATGAAAGAAGACTCTACTTTCTACCAATATTCTCACTAGTACTGTGTGTGCCACATCACTCTGAATTGTCTGAAAGCCTGAGGTGAAAGCTGCTCTTATTCCCTCAGTGAAGACATAGTTTCACATAGGTTAAGTGCACAGTCAAGGTAACCAGAGGGCACTGTCATGGCCAGCGCTTGTATGACATTCTTTCATTCATGTTTCCAAGTGTCAAAAGAAACCCCTAACAGAGTAGAAAGAAAACCTGTGAATTGGGGAAAAATATTAGTCAATTGTTCCTCAGACAAAGGAAACCTATCTAGGACATATGAAGAACTAGAAAACTGAACATCCCAAAATTCAAAGAGTTAGTCCAAAATGAGCATCTGAGATGAATATGCTTCTTGGATAAAGAAATACAAGTGGAAAATAAATAATGAAAAGAAAAGTTTAACATCATTGGTCATTTGAAAGATGCAAATTAAAACAACACTGAAATTCTACTGCACCTGAGAAAGAATGGCTATCATCATATAGTCAACCAATAACAAATGCTGGAGGGGCTGTGGGACAAGAGGAACCCTTCTCTACTGTTGGTGAGAGTGCTTACTGGTATAACCATTACAGAAATCAGTGTGGAGATTCCTTAGAAAATCAGATTTAGAGGTCCCATTGGATCAGCTATTCTCCTCCTGGATATTTTTCCAGAAGAACTGAGAACATCATACCACAGCGATATATGTGCAGTAGTGTTTGTAGCAGTGCTATTTGCCATAGCTAAATCTTGGAAGCAGCCTAAGTGCCCCTCAATTGAGGAATGGATGATAAAGATGTAGCATTTTTATGCAATGGAGCACTACTGAGCTATAAAAAAGCTAAACTCAAGGCTTTTATAGGTAAATGGATGCAACAGAGACCATACTCATAAGTGAAATAAATGAGCCTCTTGATTCACACACCTCAGGCTGCGTGCAGCTGACAGCCACCCCAGCCTGACCCAGTTCTGGAAGCTGAGCTGCTTCAGCAATGGCCCAAGGGTCTAGAACTCTGACTGCTTGCAAGACACAATTTAAGTCACCAGTGAGCCACTGTAAGGTCAAAGTAAAATAGTTTCTCCTGAAATAGCATGTAAAGGAGGAATGTGAAAATTTAGTGAAGCAAAGTTGTAACTTCTCTGGGTCTTACTTATGTTGCTCAGGAAGCCAAGTACAGAAAGGAGAAAGAAAAAAAGAAACCAAATATCAAAACAGCTCTGCAATGTTGGATGATGACCTGAGGGTAAGTGCAGTCTTTCCCAAGTGTTCTCCTGGACTCAGATGCAGTCTCTCTGCCATTGGGAAGTTAGGTAGGACCTTCTCTTCCTGGCCACACAGGATTCCTCTGGACTCCTCTATGTGGTGGAAGTAGCACACCTGTTGCTATACCCCAAAGCTGAACTCAGCTTTTTAGATAGACACTCTGGGACTTCCCTTCAATGTCCTGAACTCTTTCAAATGAACATTTGTATGAAGGATAAAAATGGGTTAAAAATAAAAAAACAGAAAGCAGAACAATGGAGGCAACAATGATACCAACTTGGCCAAGTCTCAGTTGCTTTCACCCATGAAGTGGAAAGAATGTGGTCAATACAAGCAAAAGCCCAACAGATTTTTAGAAGTTGCTTATAGAATAAATACAAGGTTCTTCCTTCAGGTTTGTGCCAAGGTGCTCTGTTCCATTTTATTCCTTCTGAGGATTTTATCAGGTTACAATCAATAGAGGGGCCCATTCTTGGGGAAATGACTCTAGTGGCCTCTAGCTTGATTTGTAATATTGTTTACATTACTGAATTTCCTCTTTCCCATCTTTCCCTGTAAAAGTATCACATCCATTAAGCTCAAGGTTGCAGACAGATTGACTTTCTTAGGTTGACTCTGTGCAGTCACATGGGGAAGAGTCAAAGGGAACAGAAGCAGACACAGCTCTGGCGTGCGCACCTTGACTTCCTGCGTGCCACGTTGCTCTTGAGAGGGTGCAGGCCGAGAGTGTACTCATCCACAGTTGTGAGTACCCTGGGCCCTTTCTCTTTGCTTGTCCTTTTTTTCTCTTAACCCCTTTTCTCTGAATTTTTGCAGTTCTGAGTACCGCACCCAGAGCCTTGCACAAGGAAGTGTTCTACCACCGAGCCATGTTCCCACTTCATTTGTTCATTTATGTTTTTTTATTACCAGATCTTACTAAATTGCCCAAGGCAGTATCAGACTTGCTGTCCTGCCTCACCTCCCTGAGTAGATGGGAGCAGAGGTATATGTGTCACCTACATGGTTCCTTAGACTCCTTTCTGTTTCCCACTCTAAGACAGTGTCTTGCCATCCTTCCACAGTGCATAGAATGTTCATTCTCTCCTGCATACAGTAGTTACACTGATGCCACGTAGGTAGACTTTCTGTTAGTATCTCTCACCCACATTTTGATGACACAATGTACCTTAAACTGGCTGTCTTCTCTTCAAGGATGCTTTTGCAGATATGTTAGCCAAGTGATTTCCATCAGCCCCATAAAAGAAAGGAGAAATGTTTGCCTGACACCTCTTGTATACCTTACTTTTTTCATCTTAACAAGTCTTACTGTTCACTAGTGTATACATTAACTATTGGGACCCCTAACTAAGGAAATGAGAATACAGAAAATTTTGTATTTGAAGCATTTTGAAAACACAAAGAATGTATTAGTGATGGCTACGGGCATCACAACTGCCTGTAAGTGATGGCTAATTGCATTAAAGTTGTAATCTAATCTTATCTTTGAGAAAGTATTTTCTAAAGCCCAGATGGGAAAACTTGCTGATGGTTGCCATGTTGATAAAAATTAACTGCTCTTCTGTCAATAACTTGTGAGTTGAGTGAAGAACAGGAAAGGAAGTGGGCAAAAGAGATTTATCTATGTATGTAAGCAGGATGGTTTGGACAACTTTGCTATGCATTTCTACTGATCTATGGAAAGGAGCAGTAAGTGCTTAATTTGTTGTTTCATTTTTTAAGTCTTTCCCCTTTTTCTTTTCTTAATTTCTTATATATTTTTTCTTTCTTCCACTTTTGCATGCATACATCTGGTAATATGAGCAATTTGAAGACAACATTATGCATTACAACAAATACTGTGAAATTTGTATTATTTTGTTTAGTGAAATTCTGCATCATTTGTAATTTTTATGTTTTAATACTATTGTGTATTCTCTTAAAAATGCAAAAGAGAACTTGTGTATCCTAAGAAACAGGCATGTTCTTCAAACACTCCTTGTGAAGTGGGACATTTTCATTTCTTCATCAGCCTTTAAGTAGCTGGAAGAACATTTGTCTGAACTCCTTGGAGGTTGCATCTGATCTAAGAGATACACTTATTTTTCTTTAATATTGTCACATACGTATGTGCCAATTTGGTTATAATAAAAATAATATAATCACAGCTGAATCTGACAGGGACTATGAAATCTGAAGTCAGTGTTGCAGTTTTGTGTTTGTATATACATACATACATATATATATATATATATATATATATATATATATATATATATATATATATATTTGAAAATTGCTGGAAAATGTATATTATATTTTCTGATAACTGAAAAGGTGTTGAAGGACTTCAGTGAACCTTAATAGAAGCTGAGGATGACAATGAGAATGAAGACGTGAAAAATTAGAATTATTTAGAAACCTTGCAATGCAATTAGTGTTGGAACAAATAAAAAGACATTCACTGGTGTGCATAAGCTTTTACAATTAAAATTTCATCAACCTCAAACCCAAACTGAAGAAAATTCTGACAAAGACATAGAGATAGCTTCACTGACAAGCAGATAAAGAAAAAGATGTGTTAGATATCATGCATCCCAAAACATTATCAGAATATTTTTGCAAGTGTTAGGAATAGTAATCAATACTGCTTCAGCATAGCAATATTACTTGCAATGAGAATTACAAATATTCTACAAAGCCAACTATTAAAGATTTTGAGTAAAGTTACAGACATTTTGGTTGTGTTTATTTGATTCGTGTTTCTGGTATTTGAAAAAAAATTATTTTTTTATATTTTCTGTTTCTTTGTTTATTAGTTTCAATAAAGGTAAAAATAATGTATTTTCTAATGTAAGTATAATAAATAGAAAATCTCATGTAATGCCTTTTTTGTATTTTGATACAAATTAGTAAAAGTGTTTCTCCCAGATATATGTGACCTAGGCTGTAATAATTTGATGGCAGCCTAAGCAGGGTTAAGGTCACTAAGAGACAGTATCAGTGAAGACATGAAAGAAAAAGGGATTGACCTTGATGTCATGCCAAAGCCACCAGCTCAACAAGCAAGGAGATGAACACAGCAGAACCTGGCTGGGTTGTGGGTGCTTCTCATTGCAAACTCAGGAGACAAGGAGGTGAACTGTATGTTTTTCCTCTGGCTATGAAAGTATCAAAGGGTGGAGTGGGATCAAAATGAAATAGTGTAGAAGAGAAAATAAAAATAGAGATCAAAGTCCAATTGTTATGGGTAAAATGACTCACGACTTGTTAGTTGTCAGAGGTGCTGATTTTTGGTTACAATGTCTTAGAATGAAATCATGACCCAAAAGGAGAATTAGGAGACTTTTGGAAATAAGGATATTGCTTCTTGCCTTTTGGCTAAGATAAAGTGTGGAACTAAGGAGAAGAATAGCCCCTTTGCCTCCAGGCAGGCTTCAGAGAGGTGGCCACCAAGCCTCTGTCAGGAGTAGTTTATGCAGCAAAATCAGAATATGAGCACAATTTGGGTGGAACTACAATTTGCCTATCTATAGGATTATAAGTACAGTTGGTTAGCTAATATTGATCCAGTAGAAAAATGAGTCAAAGCATCTTGTAACAAGGATACATGGAAAGAACAAAGGCATTCTTGGAGAGGGAACATGGGTCTGATCTTCTGGTCACCCAGCTGTCATCTGACCCCCATCTGGGCTAACCAGACAAGGTGGTGCAATTGCACTACAGCCTTGTACTGTTGTTTACCTCTAGGAAGGCTCTCAGGTCTGGCTATTGTGTCTCCCTCTTGAGGCCTCTCTCTGCTCAGATTCACTTCACATTTGTGTCTCATCTTCCATGGTGATCTCCTCAATGATCCCATCCTTCTTTGATCTCCACGTAACTTAGCTGTTTATAATATAAATATCCAAAAAAAGTAGAAGCAGAGAAATACTGATGCTGAATGTAAAAATCATTTTTTTTTATCTTTCCTTCCTTCCTTCCTTCCTTCCTTCCTTCCTTCCTTCCTTCCTTCCTTCCTTCCTTCCTTCCTTTCTTTGGTACAGGGTCTTGCTAAACAGTTCAGATTTGTGCTCCTCCTGTCTTAGCCTACTCAGTGCGGGGATTATAGGCATGTGCCACCACATCCAGTTTCAGTGGTCAGCACGCCACACCCGAGGTTTTGGGACCTACATATCATGTGGTACTGGGGATTAAATTTGGGTCCAGGCTCTTAGACTGCAGAGCTATCTCTCCAGCCCTCAATGTAGAAATCTTAGCATTTGAGGAGTAGAATAAAAACCACTCAGAGACTGATCAGGTAAAGAATGGTCAAAGACATTCACCTAGGAATCAGAGTGCAGTAGTGGGCGTGCTGTCAAAGTCACCTCGACTGTAATGTGTAGTGACAAAGATTAAAAAGGAGGTGAGAAATGATCTGCCAAAGACGAGGTTGTAACTAATTTGGGATTTTATTCTTTTGTCTGTGGAAACACTGGTTGGTTTTCTAGGCTAATGAGAATTTATAATTCTCATTTTGCATAAATAGTTTATTTGTTAAGAGATTCTGTTTTCAGCACACAGAAAGTAGCTCTTCCTTTCTCAAACCTGGTTGCATTTTCCAGCAGTAACCAGGTCTTCTTCTGGGGTCTAGATCTTTCCCTTCTAATCCTCCCCATTCTGTTGGTTTTTTTATTCAGCCTCAGCATCATTCCCACAGCTGGCCACAAAGCCTCTTTGGCCACAGATATCTGCCTGCACTGGCTTACCTAGTGCAGCTCAGTGCTCTTCCCCTCTGATGGCTGGAGTCTATTCTGAAATGTCTTCTTCCTACGCTTGGTTACTTTTACCTTTAACCCCAGTCCCAACATTGCCCTTATTTGTGGATTCTGAAGTGAATTGCCATTCTCTATATGGAAACCAGGATAATTCCCTTGCTTCTTGCTAATAGATTGGTATCAGGGATATGTAGGGTTGAGAAAAATGGTTGTGTTCCCCAAACATTGCTTATTATAGACCAGATCTCCCCCAAAGCCTCATGTGCTCACAGGTGGAGCAGCACTGGGTGGTGATTGGACATAGGGTGTTGTATTCAGTGGGGGCTCAGTCCACTGATGAGTTTATAGCTGACTTGCTGGTAGGAAGTAGGGTCTGGTCAGAAGAGGTGTATCTTCAGTAATGAGGTCTAAAAGAGTTTATCATTCCCCCCCGCATTTTACACTACTTCCCACCACCACGCTGTGAGCTGCTTCTCCTCTGCCAGCTCTCTCTGTTACACCACCCTCCTTGCAGCCACTTCACTGTGGATGGAAACCTGTACAAACTGAGCCAAAATAAGCTGTGGATGCCTGGTACTCTGTATCAGCAACCAGAAAGTAACCAAGATGAACCTCTACCAACTTCGGTGTTCACAACAGTTTTCCTAGGTTCAGAAAGATTATGATATGACCCCACAGCAAATATTTCAAGTTATTTTTATGTATTTAGCTTTGGGTTTTTGAGACAGGGTCTTGCTATGCAGCCTAGGTTGGCCTGGAACTTGCAGTGATACTCCTGCCTCAGCTTCCCAAGTACGGAAATCACAGGAATGTGCCAGCATGCCCAACTTCAATTCATTTTTGAGTTAAAGTAATTATTAAAGCAAAAATAACAGCTAAATTTCATTAAAAATTGACCAAGTCATAGACATTATTCTAAATATTTTATATATTTAGGTCATTTAACTCTCATAATCATGCTATGAAGATGCTAGTAATGTTAGTTGTAATCTAAAGAAGAGGAAACTCAGAGCTAGAGAGCAGAAGTGATTTGTCCATGGTGGTAGAAAATAAGGCCGACTTCTTCCACTATGTCAGAAAACCATTCGGTACTTTCTTATGCACAGCCATCTACCATACAGCCTAGCCCTCCCACAATATCATGTCTTCTCAATAAAAAAATAAAAACATAAGTCCCCACAAAGATTTATAGCAAAAGTCCATAATAGCTTTATGTATAATAGCCAAAACCTCAAATGTCCATTAAGTGATGAATGGACAAGGAAGTTGGAGAACATCTGTCCACTAGAATAGTCTTAAGCAATAAGGAACAAACTCCTGACACAAGTAACAACATGGATAAAATCCAGAAGAGGCAGATTAAAAAAAATTACAGAATGTGATATCATTTATAGAAAGTTCTAGAAAAAAAAACAACTCAAGCGGCAGAAAGCAGACGCATGGCTGCACAGCATTCTGGGTCAGGAGAGGAGATTAACTATGGGAAGAAAGCAGGAGCTGCTCTGACTCCCAGCAGCGTTGCTGGGTACACAGGTGCACACATTTAAAGTGTTTAAAATGAATTAGATTAATGTTTAAAATGATATGTTTACAATTAATCAATATTGTATATGAAGTAAAACTGAATAAATTGATTTGTAAAATAAGAATAATACATATCTCAGTTTTAAAAAAATCAAGCATTTCTAGTCTCAGTGACACAATCACCCCATTCTGACTCTACTGATTCCTAGCTACCTGCTCTTTTCTGACGTGAAGACATGAATAAAGTCTTATCTACCAAGGACCATTATTGTCAGGGAAAATTAAAAAAATGGGTAACAGATGAGAAAACTGTTTAGAGAATGAAAAAGTTCTTAATTTCAGCCTAGCCTGGTCAATCTACCAGCCACTTCTGTAACGGTAGCATATTTATATTCTGTATAGATCAGGAATCTACGTGTAGTATTTTTTTTCTAAGTTCTAAGACTTCAAGGCCTCCCAGAGAGTCTCTCTGGTCTGTCCCCTGGCGGCTACACAGAGCTCTCCAAGGTTATGACTTGAACAATAATTTGTTGGGCTTCGAGTAAGATTTTTGGAATGCGATTGGCTGCCCTGAGTCAATGTCATCTATTTAAAATGTGTTTATGTGAACTAATAAATCTACCTTATGAAGATATATTTTTATCCTCTTTATAATAATTATCTTTTTGCTGCACACACACATCTGAATCATAAATCTGAAGATAATGAATTTTCACACTGAAACTCCTTTGTACACTTTCCACATTTCCAATCTCTCTGTTAAAGATAATTAATCTATCATGCTATATTTGATTTTCTGTTTTATAAATCTATATAAATACTCTCAAAAAAGATGAGCCTTTTGTGCCTGTTTTTCCTCTTCAGTGTTATTTTTGTGTGTGACTCTTTCATGCTGCTTTGATAGCAGTTTATTCATTTTCAATGCGCTGTGTACACGCACACTGATTCGTGTAATAGGCCCTTCTCCGATCGCACCTGGGGGAGAGGTGTGGAGTGTGCCCCGGGGGACGCAACAAATTTTGTCTGCGTCCTGAGTCTCACAACTTGTCCTTTTTTCCTCTTTCAACTGTTTCTTTTGAAAAACCAGTTTTAAGTTTTTCTTTTTATTCTTATGATATGAGGAATGAATCTAGAGTGTGCTTCATGCAAACACACATGCTTTCTCCCTTCCCCTCCCCAAAGTTCTTAATTTCAGCCTAGCCTGGTCAGTCTACCAGCCACTTCTGTAAGGGTAGCGTATTTATATCCTGCAGAAGGACTGCATGGACCGAATGATTAATACTATCTAGATGATCATACACTTCTTGTTTAAACTCTCGTGTATAGATCAGGAACCTACCTGTCGTATTTTTTTCTAAGTTGCAAGGTAGAGGTTTAACTTATTTTTTTCCTTCTTATATGGATATCCACTTTATCCAGAATAATTTCTTGATAAATCCATTTATTTCAGTGTTATCTTAATCTTTTACATAACACTGTGCTTTCCGTTTTGTTTTGTTTTTTTTTAATTTTGGTGCTAGCTCCCAAGCGCGGACATTGCGCATGCTGACACTGCATTTACCTCTGAGCTATGCTCCCAGCCTCTAGCCTCATTCACATTTTAAGCAATACTAACTAAATGGAATAAAACAAAGAAAAATATCTTAAACATCTTTGTATTTTTATATTTATGTAAATATCTGGACTCTAATAAAAAAGGTTTCTCTAAAATTTTGTTTTCACTGGTGCAGACTTGTTTTTTTTTTTTTTTTTTTCCTTTTTTATGTATTTTAATCCTTAAACCAAGATCACTGCAGGAATTGACCATTGCTTTAAATTTTTGCCACAGACTTGAGAAGCCACTTAAATGGATTTTTGTTTTGCTTCTTTTCTGAGTAATTGTCAGGAAATGAAAGGGAAATGCTTGAGGTCAAACTTTTTTCCCAAGGTAAAACCTATTTTTGCTTTAAAAAATGTACGCGTCTATAAAAAGAAGAAAACCAATCTTGATTCTGAAGTGCAATGAGCATCACATAACAGGAAGATGTGTTTCTTGGATTATTGAAATAATGTAAACTTCTAAAAAGATTTGTCACTTTTAAGATGTAAGAAAATTGCATCCTCTGCTTAGATGCCATGCCTCATATTCTATACAGCAGAGCTGAAAGAGCCCTGAACTCTCGGCCACACTCCCAGGCTCCTCTGTGTGCTCTGTGAGATTGCTTTCCTCATTTTCTTTCTTTATGCAGCTAACTGGGCTGGGCCAGACCCTGACAGAGGCGTTCCTGATATGACTGTGTTTGTTACACATGGTTCGCGGTGCAGCTGCCTCTAGAGGCACATCCAGCTCACTGTCAGGCCTGTATGCCAGACAAGCAAATTCAAGTTTCAGGGCTAGATAATCTAGCGTTTGCTAGATAAGTTAATAAAGCAAGGCTCCTTTGGACCTCTATCTCATTTACTTTTTCTTTTCATGAATACCTTGACTGGAGATGGGTGATAACACAGTTTTCCGATATGAATAGGACCAGAGCTGGAACACTTACTAGTGCAAAATCATTCAGACTAATATTGGGTATGTGATCTTAGCATATCGAAATGTGAGGACAAACAATTGTAAAAAGGCACTTAATTAAAAAGCCATATCAGCACCTGCTTAGGCTGGAGCAGGGATGGGGTTCAATCCCCAGGGTGGTGTGCCGGCCCTGCCCCCACGGTGCCCTGAGACTGTGATTGAAACTGTGTGTGCTGGAGCACACCTGTAATCCAGCAATGGGGAGGCTGAAAACAGTAGGATCACTATGAGTCCGATGTGTAGACCCTGTATTAAATACAATAAACAAATAAAATAAAAATAAACATATAAAAGCCATACAGGCTCAAATTTAGGTTAAAATGTAATTCAGGCTATGTGTGAAGCTCCTGGTCTAACATGTGCTAAACACACACAACGTCCTGGATTCAGTCTCACCACACACACTTACAATGTCCATCATATATAATTCAAACAAGTATCGTATATGTGTAAGATATCTGAAACAGTCTTGAATATTCTAATTAACTGGAAATGTATGATGAGGTAAATGTAATGTTCTAAAAGCTAAAAATATTGTCCTCTTATCAAGAAGCCACCCCTCTTGGCAGAATACCTTTGTAATGCCTCAGCTTTGGAGCCTGCTGTGGAAAGGCCTTTTGTAGTCCATGTCATTTTTAACAGTTTTATTTAACATGCATTTGTTGATTTCTAATTGGGGCAGGCATTGTTCCACCCACTGGATTCCCTGTAAAGAAGAGACATCTGTGGAGGGATGGGATGTAGCTCAGTCATCTAAGTGCCTGCCTGCAAGGGCAAGGATCCTGTTCAATCCCCAGCACTGCGTGCCGTGCAGGCCCTGGGACTCTGGGCACACAGTGCTGGCCCAGAAACCAGGTGTGGTGAGACACCCCTGTAATCCCATTACTGGAGAGGCTGAGGCAGAAGGATCACTATGAACCTGAACTGCATAGTGAGACCCTGAAACAAACAAACAAACAAACAAACACCAATTAAGTAAATAAAAATTTTAAAAAGTGTATAAAAATTTATAAAGCTCTCTGCGGAGATTTTAACAGTGAGATAAACAGCAAATTATGATAAAGAAGTAAATTAAATAAAAAGAAAGAAGAAAATAAGTAAATAATCATATAGCAACAAGGAAAAGTGGAGCTAAAACAGGGAAGCCAGACACTGTTGGTGCAGGTTTGGGGCAGGCTGGCTGCCCTTGCAGACATGGCACTGCATGTGGGGGCTTTCCTGAAAGGCTATATTTTAGCAGAGATTTGAAAGTCATAAAGTTTTATTTAAAAACAGAAATGTGCTTTTCATTAAAGTAGAATCTTTTGGGGCCAAGGAGATGGCTCAGTGGAGTAACTGCTTCCTTGGCAAGCTTCCCCAGCTCCACAAAAAACAAAACAAAACAAACAAAACAAAACAAAACAAAACAAAATAAAACAAAACAAAAAAACAAACCTTTTGGGGGAAGCTCCAGGGCTTCTGCTTTGAGCAACATTTCCAGTTTTCCTTATTATTTTGAGATGGGGTCTCACTGAGAGGCTAAACTGGGCATAATATTGGGATCATTCTGCCTCTATCTGGCAGAGCACTGGGGCTGCAGGTGCTTGCCAGCAGGCCTGGATCAAGCTCTACTTTTGAAAAATTTTAAGGAGGCACCACAAATTTTCTTGCCCCCAATGAATGTGTGTGTGTGTGTGTGTGTGTGTGTGTGTGTGTGTGAGCGCGCATGTGTACATGGTACTGGGGATTGAACTCACCTCCACATTTTAGTACCTCAGCTCTAAATTTTTAATTTGAATTTTGAAATAATCTTTGTTAAACTGACTAGGTTAGACTCATCCTAGGTCTGTGGCTTAGAAGTGTACAATTTTTTCTTTTTTATATGCGTATTGCTTGAATAAGAAATTGGATTTACTTATTTATTTTTCAATTTGGAAAAAATACACTTTACTAACTGCCTAAAACATAAAAACACCATAATGGATACCTTAGTTCATCCTTCTAATAAGCCTGCTCATCTGGACTTCCCTGCTTCCAGCACCCTCCATAAAATGGGTGTCTCCTTCTTCATTCCATCTCATGGAGATGATAATTTGAAGAGCCACAGGAAGTTATTTGCCTGTTTAAAGCGTTTTCCCACAATATCGATCTCATGAATCAGATCTCCAGGTAGATGTTTCCATATTTACCAAGAGACTGAGCAGTCGATGAATGATCTGTCAAAGGAATTCGCTTCTTTTTTATTTTGCCATAGCCACGATTGTATATCAGGTCATTTTCTGACTTCAGGTTCAGGTACCCCCATGCAATATATGACTCCACAATATTAATTGAAGCCTTGTTGCGCTTAATGAAGGCACATTGAAGATTTGGCCAAGAGAAAGAAGCTGCAATGCCTTGCGGACCTTTGGGCTCACACCATTAATACCCCTGATCTGGATAATAAACGCCAGTTTGGCTCTGCAGGGACATAGAAGTTACCAGCTATTCTCACTATCCTAGCCATTCGGATCTCAGTTCTGCACATCTGTCTGTACTACTTATGATAGTGTCTAGCTTTTTCATAGATGAGCTCCTTGTCTTGTGAAGCATATTCTGGGCTTTATCTTTAATTCTGAGAAATGTCTTCACTTTTTCTGACGGGTTTCTGGCACAGCAGATACCTTCTTTTTCTTCTCTTCTACACTCTCCATGGCTCCAGCCAGAAAACAGAAATTGAGTTTTTTAAAATTCTTTTCTGAATATGAAGACAAAAGAAAATATTGAACAAATGTACATTTTAAGAAAGATACATTGAGGAATCCTTTTATCTTTTTCTAAACTGTTCCTATTGTGCAGAGCATTACTTTTGTCTTCATTAAAAGAAAGGTGCATGTTAATTTTAAAACAGTAACTATCTATTTAGTGATTATCACGTAATAGCAAGGTCTTTGGCAGAGGATTTATATTATTATCAGAGTAAAATCCTTGAACTATCCCTACAAGGTAGTTAGCTCTTGACGTTTGCATCATAGGTAAAGAAACAGATTATATAAACTAGTAAGTAGAAGAACTATGTGTATGTCTTAGAAAGTGACAGAGCCACACCCCTTCATCCACTGTTGTCCATGACTGCCTTCTCCCGCAGTGGTGCAATCGTAGTTCAGATAGAGATTGGATGATCAAGAGCCTCAGGTATTTACTGCCTAGTCCTTTCCAGAAATAGTTTGCTTTGTCAATCTATACTAGTAAAACATTTTTAAACTGTCATAGTAAAATCATGACTCAGTAAGACACAGATACATTTAAGAACAAAACTTGTCCATATATATATATATATATGGACAAGTTTTGTTCTTAAATATATATATATATATATATATATATATATATATATATTATATTCAGGACAGTTTTTTTAATATTCAGGACAGTCCCTTTCTCAGACCTAGAGCATTCCAGGACACTGAAGCCTTGTGGCCATGTGAGAACACTGAACTATTATGAGAGTTTCTTTGTTTAGTGTTTCACAGGACAGATTCTGTCTTCTCAGATTCTGTTAGATCACAGACACTGTGGTACAATAAAAGGGCTGATAAATTACAGAGGCCCTGAAGCTCCTCTAAAGATTAGAATAAAATTTGAACTTTAAAACATCCTGTTAAAGGAGAAAAAGGCAATAGCTTCCTATCCCAAGCAGGAAGAGAAAAGGGGACCCAGGAGCCAATCACTCCTGAACATGAGTTTACAGAGTGGGGTGAGGATCATGGTGCCTGCTAGGCTACAGATTAATTTTCTTTTTTCATTGAATAAATACATTCTTAGTGCATCTCCCATAGTCAGTGTTCTTGCAAGAGGACAGAACTCCTGACTGCTTATGTGTGGCTTTGGGGTGTGCACAGTCCTATCTCTACACTTCTGTTAATTAACACTGTGAGACCTTGCTGTGCCCACAGAAAGGCCATCTATCACCTCATGTCATCCTTACAACCACCCATGAGGTAGGTTCTGTTAGCATCTCAATTTTAGAAAAGAAGACACTGGGACACAGAGACAATTAGTAACTTGCTGAAAACCACATAGCTGGTATTTTATTTTATATTATTGAGAAACAAATAGAAATGAGACAGTTTTAAAACCAGGAATAGTGGTGCGTGCCTGTAATCCCAGCCCTAGGAAGGCAGAAATCAGGAGGATCACTATGAGTGTGGGCTGCATAGTGAGAATCTGCACAAAATAAATAAATAAACCCTAAAAAACCCTAAAAACTGATTAATAGGACAGTTTCAATAATTAATACATTGTACATTGTTATCTTCCTAGTGGTTATCCATAATACAAGAAGCAGACAGGATATCCTGTCCAAACACTATTAGTACAAATCTTTCTTCTTATTGAATTAAGCAAAAGTACCTGAATATCTATTGTAACTATTCTGTACATACAAATACAAAATGGTCCTTCCTTTGTATCCCTTTTTTTGTTTAGCCCTGTCAGAGATGGATATTCCATTGACATCTAAATACCATAGGCGCATGAATTCAGCAAAACAATCAACACAGTCCAGCAGTCGACAATAGTAGTAGATTATCCACAGAAGTTGTTGATTTGAGTCTTTCACAGCTCAGTATAATAATATGCATTTACTTTATATATCTTGTTTTTATGCTTTTCTTTTGGATGGTAAAGACCAAGATAAAGAAGACCTATACAACAAGAAAGGTAACTTTTGTATCTGATAAGGTCAGTCATGTATTCTCAGGATTTATCCTGTAACTCTATACTGCACTTTGTAGATCCTTTGTGAGTGTCAGCCTTGTGGATGAGTCATGGCCATTGCTTGACCAATTTTCACATAGCTGGCATTTGGCCACATGCAGATTTGATGCCAGGATTTTACTCCATAGCCTCTACTTTCATTACCATTTGACTTTGTTTCTTTGTCAGTCTGAAGCCTTGGTGCAGGCGGCATGGTGTAAAGCCATTCACCTGTGGTATGGTGAGGGGCTCTCTCCTGAAGGGTCTAAACATTCTTGTGTGCATCCCTGAGGAAAGACCAAGATTTAGGCAGGAAACTGGGATTAGAAAGGTTGGCCATGGGCAGGCTGGAGAAAGCACTCCTGCTCCACGCTTGCCCCTTTTCCCAGACTGTGCTCAGGGAGACTGAGGCCCAGGTGTCAGCCCTTTTCAGCCCTTCCATGTGGAAGCAAGGCAGGCAAGGAGTGCAAAGAGCATGTCATGCCATATCTCAAACTGCATAGCTTGACAAAATTATTTTATTTTTATTTGTAAGTATGCTTTTCTTTTTTGAATCCCTGGCAAATATCCTTGACACCATGTGAAGCATGTCCAAAAGGAAGAGAAAACAGCCCATATTTAAAGGGAGTACTTGGGGAATGATGAGATAGCTCAATGGATCAAAGCACATGATTAGGCAAATTTATGCAAGCTCAGAGAGCACAATTCAACCCCAGCACCACATGCAGCACCAGCCCCGCCCCCAGGGTGGGCTGAGCCTACCACAGAGTCCAGGTGTAGTGGTGCTCACCTGTGATCACCGTGCTGGGGAGGCTGAGAAACAGGAGGATCCCTATGAGTCCAAACTGTGTAGTGAAACCTGTAACAACCAAATACATTAAAAATAAATAAAATAAAAAATAAATAAATGGAGTACATGAAAAAGAACTATCTGCCCAAGCTGATAGCATCTGCAACCCCAAGCTGAGGTCGCATTTGATGTAACTGTGCAAAGCTGTAAGCTACCAAGGGAACGATTTGCTTCTCACTTGGAGGGAGGTTCACAGTGCCCTCGAAAAAACAAATGTGAATGTTCCAGGATATATATAACCCACAATAAGAAAATGATGTTTCTTAATAACAGTTCAATCAAGACCTGGCTGCTATCAGTTTATACCCATTTAGGGAGAGGCAGGGCAAGACCAATGAAAATTTCAGACAGAAATAACATGAAACTGTTTTGTAGACTGTGATAAGGAATTTTTAGGGAGATGGGCTTTTACTTTGTCATGTGTTATTTCTTTGCTCATGAAATGAGCTGTTGAAGTCTGTTTGATGTTTGATGAGAATAAGTGCATGCAGGAAGAAATTTTGATGATACAGGAGGCGGGGAGATTAAATCATGGACAAAGTCCTAGAGCATATAGGACGAAGTTGGATGTAGCATGTAGGAGGAGGGGTTGGCCTCATATTGCAATCAGTTATTTGCTTATTTAGTACAGTAAAAGAACAGTCAGAATATATGGATTTGTAAACACAGGTCGATGGTTTAATGGTTTAATGGTATCCTTTTTGTTCTGTTTTCTATAAACTTCTGACTGTTTCTGCTCCCTCGGTTCATATGAAGTAGGTCATTATCAAAGTGAGAATGGTATAGAGGTATCAGAGATTTGAGAGAAGAGAAGCAGAGAAGTAGTTGGCTGGGGAGGAGCACTAGTGCTGCTTGTTAGCTTATACCCTAGTTTGGTTTTGAGCTCTAAACCTAATGCAGGGCCTCTAAGCTACTTCCTAGCTTTCACTGTATGTGCAATGATAGGTAGGAAATGGATTTATCTAGATTTAGAATTTTGGAAAAGGTGTATCTGAGAGAAAGACAGGTAAGGCTGATGAGGTCACGTGCACAAAGGACTAAATATAATTACACTTGTAAGGGTGACTCATGCCATCTGAGCTGAGTAGAGTGGATTGAGGGTGGGAATGAGATGGAGAAGCATGAAGTGGGGGAATAAGGTGTGACACCACGTGCTCCTGTATATCAGGCACAGGTGACCTACTTTAGGGCTCAGTGTAAAGTGAAAATATAGGGTCAGTTTTTCACAAATTATTATATTCTGACTGGTATAGTAATGCAAGAATATTATATCTCAAAGAGAAATATCAGGGGGCTGTTGGCAAACTAGGGTCAGTGCCTGGCTTGATGTGGTTCAATAAAAGTTCTCAACCTAATTACACTAACAGGTGGTGCCAGAAATATAACTACATGTAATTGATTCTGGCAAAATTAAGCTTAATACAGATTGGTTTGACAAGAAACACTACTTTTCTGTCTTTTATCAACTGAGTGACAAATTTTTTCAAATATGACTTAGGAAAGTTTATATCAGTTTAGCACCCTTATAACAAATCTCAACTTTTTACCTCAGAATTTAATAAAAATAAATAATTAAAAGTCAATGAAACTGACAATGTATTTTTTTAAAAAAATCTTGTCATCAATAACAGAAAACAGAATGTTTTGACCATTCTAATACCAACTTTTCTTGCTTTTCACTAGAGAGCCGGTGATACTTTCAGAGAATGTGTTTCATTAATCTTGTGACAAATATTTACTGAAAAGAATTTTGGTGTACTTATTCTTGAAAGCATTTAGTATATTTATGGCTGAAGCCAGCAGGAATCATTGCCCTTGTATCCTAGGATACATTAGGACAGTAACTAGAAAGTCAGAATTTCATGGAAAAAAGAAAAGAAAGTATAAATCAAGTTAGGAAGATTAAGTGTAGGGGTTATAATCTTTGAGCAGCTATATTTGAAGGAGATAAGGATGGTAATTTTTCAGAATAGTTACAGAAAAGCATTCCAGGAAATGTAAAAACCTAAACTGGAATCATAACTGTCATACTGTGACCAAGGGTTTTAAAAAGCAAAAAAAAAAAAAAAAAAAAATAGAAGAGAATGTCAAAAACATAAAAAGATTCTTGTAGGCTAAATGTAAACTTTGATGTTCACTCAGTGAAATATACAGAGAAGTGATATGATTTTAAATTTTATAAGAAGCATTCTTGTCACAGTGTAAAAAATAAACCATGTGAGTATGGTCCAGGGTTAGAAGGAGGAAGGCTGGTTATAAAATTATCAGAGTAGTTTAGATGAAAAATATGATGCACAAACTGAAAATGTTTTCCCACAAAAAGGACATAGGCACATGAAGAAATAAAGAATATTAATATATAAGCACATCTAAAAGAACATTGACTTTATTAATAAATAATAATAATTAGATTTAAACGTATCAGAAATAAAATATATGACAGTGCTATCACAAAAAGTATCTAACAAGGTTGGGCAATGAAAAAGTGTTGTTGTCTGTAAAAGTAAACTCTCCAACAATCTGTAGTGTAGATCCAAAGCTGAATTTCAGAAACACGGAGAGGTAGTTAATATGCACCTGGATTATATGTATGTAGAAGGATGTCTTCATGTACAGGTGGTTCTTCAGCTGTTCCTATAGGGTTATGTTTCTTCTTCTTTTTTAACTCTTTCAGAACTTTATGGGCCTCTGCTACAGTTGCAGTGTGTACCCCAAAGTTTCGATTGTAGGAAGCTTGATCTTCACAGTGGAAATGATATTGAGGTTGTAGATCCTTGAAAGAGACCTGGAAGGAGATGATTAAGTTATTGGGAAGCATTTCCCTCAGAAGATATTAGTAGAACTCAGTCACACTAGGTTGCATTATAATGACAGTGGGATTGTCCCATCACTAATTCTGACTTCCTGCTCTTATGATGTGACCTGTCTCTGACTGACTCCTCACCCCAACAGTTTCTGCTAGGACACGGCCAAAGGAAGCCTTCAGCAAGTCCTGAACTGAGGAGTTTGCTAGAGCTCTATAAGCCTCATTGATTTATACAAATTATTCAGTCTTGAGTAATTTGTGATAGCAACAGAAAGTGAACAAATACAGTTATGAAGAGACATGGTGACCCAGAGAACCATGGGGTCTTTTATCAATTTCCCATTTGGGACTTGAGTTTTCAGTGACAATATGGGGACTCTCAGGTAGGTAGGTGACTTAGTGGACTCCCAGAGCACATGGAGCTCCATGCACTCAATGACAACTCAGAATGTTCACTTGTTTGAGAACAGGAAAAGTTCCTGAGTGGCAAATGTAAAAGGGTTTACAACAATAATAGTGACACTTAATAGGGTACATTATGTCTCATAGATACTTTCAGCACTTTTTGTATATTAACTCATTTAGCAATTGTCACAGCTCAATTCATCAAGAATTTTATTATTTTTATGACACAAGGAATTGAAGAATAAAGACAACTCTAATTTTCCCAAAGTGATGCATTTACTAAGTTTATCATTTAGAATTTTATAATTGTAGTAGTTTTGATAGTGCCCCCCAATTCACCTCCATCTGAAAATTCAAAATATGAGTTGGCCTGGAAATAAAGTCCCTGTAGACCATAATAAAGTAATCTAAGATGAGGCTTCAGTGGTTTAGGATGAACTCTAGAGCCAGTGGCTGGTTTTATTAGAAAGAGGAGGAAGCAGAGGAACACACAATGGAAAAAGTTCACGTGGAGATGAAGAGGGTCATTTGAGTGATACATCAATAAGCTGAAGGGGTCTGAAACTCATTAGGGACTGGGGGAGGCAGGAACAGGATCTTTCTCAGAGCCTTTAGATGGAAATAGGCCTTTGACACACTGATTTCAGATTACTCACTTTCAGAATTTTGAGGGAATATATTTATAAATGTAGAATATATTTCTGTTCTCTTAAGCTACATGGCTTATATTATGGTGATTTAAAATGTTAGCCCTGGGAAACTAATGTAGTGATAGTATTATGATGAGTTTATTTATAAACCCAACTGAATAAGTGGTCTAAATTTTGTCACAGGACAGAGTTAAGCACAGGCATTTTTTGTGATCTGTTCCTCAAAAGAATGCACAGGGGCTGGGCGTGGTGGTGCATGCCTGTAATCCCAGCACTTGGGAGGCTGAGCCAGGAGGATTGTTGTGAGTTCAAGACCAGCCTGAGCTACAAAGTGCACTTAAGGCCAGCCTGAACTGCATAGTGAGACCCTGTCTCAAAAAGACAAAAAATAAATAAATAAATATTAAAAAAAAAAAAGAATGCACAGTCAAGAGCAAATAGAATTCTGGAATGAGTAATGTCAATCCATTGGGGACCCAAGCCACATGGCAAGTGTGCATGGAGAGAATGAGGACCTTTTGTGGAAGAAAAGAGTCAGGAGGTCCTTGGTTACCCACCCAGGTGACTATTGTCTATCTAGACTTTTTTTGGTCCAAGTAATATCAATTATAGTATTTTATTCATCTCCTGGGGATGTATGTATGTCTAATCATTCCATCTTTTGGGGGGCTGGCCCTTAACCAATATACCTCCAACCATAGTTGGAAGTTGTTCTTATCTTCTTCACTGAATACTTCAATGGCCAAGCCCTATCTGATTTCCTATATCTACCTACCTTCCTACATTTCTACATAATATCATGATCTCTCTTATTCTTTTAATTCCGATACAGCACAATTTTCATAAATATCAATATCCACCATCTATATTATTATTGTTACTTACTGCTGAGCCAAATAATGTGGTATGAGGAAGTATCGATACTCTTATTTTTACCTATTTTTTAATTTTTCATGAAGGTAACCACTATCTTATTTTTAATTCACATTCTCTTTTAATTCCAATAAATCTCCCTATATTTTGTTAGGTGTTTTGGAAAAGAGATAGGAAAGATAAAAGAGGCTTTTATTGACTCTAAAGGACATGGAAAGAATCCCAGGGAATATGGGTGGCATCTTCTGACCTGAGACAAGGAAAGCTGAGACATTTATGGACTTTTGCTGGGGATGAAGTTTGAGGGAAGTTTCAATTACAAGTAAGGAGCTGACTGGGTTGTTTCCAGTGTACGCAGGGAAGGCTAGAGGAAATTGTATCTAGGACTGGTTTTGGAGAGGAGGAAGCCATCATTGGGAAGATAAGCTGCTGTTTTGAAGGCTTCAGTCATGTTAGGTGAACAGCATTATAATTTAGCAATTCATTCTATGGCCAGAATCTATCACTCCTGTCTTTTAGTTCTTATGAAGGGGCAACATGTTTCTTAGACTGCTTCCTGATAAATGGGTCCATCGTTTAGGGCATGAGGAGGGTTGATGTACCTCATGCCCATGTAGAAGCTAACACCAGATGTCTCAGCTAGGACAAGAAATTTATTGTTAGTAAAGGCTCGTATCCAAGAATGAAGAAATGCTAGGGTTTTTGAACCCTTAGATAGGCAGAGACTTGTAGGTGACTGGAGCTGTGAAGACCATGGAGGTGTCAAGGGCTTCAAATCAGTAGAAGTAGAGTTATCAGGTGGAGTGGAATTGTCTGGGCATTGCTTGGCTCAGGTGACATACCAGGAGGACTAGATAATGCTGGACCATTAATTAACTAGGGAAGTCCAAATCTGGGAATAATATTCTTTATGGGAACTTTAGTGACTATATTTGCAGTTTCCTAAGCAGTGGGAAAGGTTTTAATCTATTCCAAGAAAGTGCACAGAAGTGAGAAGAGATCTGTGTGTTCGTAGCAAGGCATGAGTGTGAAGTCTATCTGCAGTCTTTGCCTGGGGTGTATCCATAAATCTGGTAAATTTAGGAAGAAGAAGGGAGTAAATGTCCCTGAGGAGAGGTCTTGGCACTGAGCTGTCAGTTCTGAGTAACCTGGCAAGTGGTGGTTTTTAGGAAGGGGTGTGTGGTGATGGGAGCAACGCATTTATATAGAAAGCAGTTGTTATGGGTTGTATTTGCTGGTCTAGAAAAAGGAACTGTGGATACCTGTTTTGGGAGCTGTGCTGCCTCTAGAAGTTTAGGGATGAGCAGTGTATTGGTGATGAGTGTACCCTGAGTACCAATAAACCCCCTTTCTTGACAGATGGCAGTGTGAAAGTAGAGAATGTGTACTTAAAGTCTATGTAGATGTTTACAGCTCTGTCACTGTCTAGTGTGTCATTGGTTAGGACACATATAAGAGCTGTAAGCTCTGTCTTTTGTGAAGATGTTCCAGGTGGCAGTGGGCCTGTCTCTACTATTACTGACCTCCCAACTATGACATCTGTTTTGGGGTGTCTGTATTTGTTACATTGTCACCTATGTCAACCATGTGTCAGAGGCTGTGAGAAGAGAAGTCCTACCAATGTGAGGGGAAGGAGTTGGGGCCATATGTAGAGCTTTGACACAATTGTGTTGGGGGTCTCAACAGATGTGAGGAATAAGGTAGCAGGACTGACAAGGCTTCTGGTGGGGATAGTGATGAAAGGCCCTCTACAAATGTAAGGAGGGTCTGTTGTATGTGAGAAGGAGTCATTAAGGCTGGAAGTGTCTTATGTGAGAGGAGCTCACTAAGGTGATGGGGTAAGTGGACTGCGATAGACTGTGTTAAAACAAACTGTTTTGCCTCATGTTAGTGTGCTATTGCTGTGAAAGCACAGAGGTGTGAAATCTACTTGTGAACTGTATTGTCTGGTTGTTTGGAAAAGTATGTTACTGCTTGAAAGGATGGTCCCTTTTTGTGTCCTAAAATGCCCATTGCATTATGGCCCCAAGAAGAAGTGTATAGGGTAAAAGGCTGTGTTGAGTTGGGTAAAGTGAGAGCTGAGGCCCTTAGGAGAGCCTGCTGTTGTCTTCAAAAGGAGGAATGTATAGGAACAGTAAGGCCAAGAGGCTCTTGAGGCTGTATAGAGGTGCTGAGCTAAGGAAACAAAGTTGGGAACCCAGAGGTGAAAGAAAAGTTAGTTAGACCAAGGAAGGACAGAACTGGTTGTTTTGTGGTGGACAGCTAGAGGTCAGGAAGGAAGGCTTTGTGATCAGCAGTAAGCACATGTGTAGTGGGGCTGAGGATGAGTTCTAGATATTTGAATTTTTGTGAGCTATCTGAGCCTTGGCTGGAGAAGCCCTCTAACCTCATTGTGACAGGCAATTAAGAAGGTTAGCTGTATGTTGTAGGACTAAGACATGAGAGACAGAGTAGAGAAGGAGGTCGTCAATATACCAAAGAAGCAGGCTCAGCTTAAGATCAAGGGTCTCAAGATGAGCAGCAATAGCTTATCTAAAGAACTGAGGACTGTCTTTGAATCCATGAGGCAGGCCTGTCCATGAGAGGTGTTAAAATCAGAGAGCGTCTGAATCAGTCCATGTGAAAGCAAAGAAATCCTGTCAACTTAGGTGAAAGGAAATGGTGAAAAAGGCATCTTTGAGGTCTAGGGCAGTAAGGTGAGAAGTGGAAGGAGGGATATGAGGGAGCATGGTGTAGGGGGTTGGCACAACTTGGTAAATAGGAGTAATTGCATTGTTGATGATCCTGAGATCCTGAACTAAATGACAGGAACAATTAGGTTTGACTACAAGAAGAATGGGAGTATCGTACCACGAATAGGGACTGGAAGGGTCACAGGGTGTGTGGTTGACAAGGGAAGAAGGTTGGAGGAGCTGGGTGCACGCTGATATTGGGTTTGTAGGATGAGAACTGTGGGGAAGAGAGATAGGTAAAAGAGAAATTTCAGAGATCACTCCCCATGACGGGTGTGGGGCAGGTTGGGGTCACAGGGAAATTATGAATGAAGAACAGTATCTGGAGTCATCAAGGAGTGGGCCCTGCCTGAAGGAGTCATGTAGGTTGATTATCAGCACCCCTTATGGAGACTGTTTATCTAATACAGTGACCTGAAAACTCAGAAGAACACTGTCTGAGACTCGAGGCTCTGACAGAGATACATTTATGGAGCCATGAAGCCCAAGCTTTATTGTTCTCTCTAGCTGTAAGACAAAGTATTGCTGGATTTGGTTATAGTGAGTTTTCCTGTGAGGGCTGGGAATTGGATGACTTTCTCCCTAGCAGACAGGGTGGTCACATTTCTAATTACTCTTCAGCCAGCAAATAAAAGCAGGTACTGGAGGTAGCTGCAGGCTTATGTCCAGTGTCCTTCTTTGCCACACTTGAAACATGGTCAACAAGACATACATCTGGTAGCATTGTGTAGGCTCAACATTATCTTGCCAAGGTCCTGCTACTGGGAGTCCTGATTGCCACAGACACTTGTGTATTTACGTCTCTGTTACTGAAGGCACAAAAGGCCAAATTCAGTAAGTTTTTCTCAGTTTTGACCCAGGCCCAGCAGGTGAGTGAGACAGCATGGGGCCTGTCGGGTCCTCATTCGACCCAGAGCCCAGGGCTGGCAGAAAGGCTTGGTGTGGAACCCTTCAGCAGAATTCCCTCTAAAGAGTCTAGATGTAATACCCATCCAGCTGATCCAGGAGTAGAACACCTTGCCAGAGTGGCACAAAGGGCTGCAGCAGAAAGAAGTGGAGCACAGCAACCAGACCCAAGTCATACCCACCTGGACAAGTTTGAACTTAATAGATCCAGACCTGGTGCTAAGGTAATAACTCTATTTGAGCTCTACACCGAAGGACACAAAATGATAAAGAGAAGGAGCAGAATGTATTCTCAGGCCTCGAGTCCACCCAGAACAAATGAAGGAGAAACTAGCATAGAAGAAATTGGAAATCACACACCCAAAATCTTTGAAATAATAGTGATGGAAGTAAAGAAACAACTTCAGAAAGGTATAGAGGAAATTAGATCAAAAATAATTTATGAAGTAAAAAAAGAAATGATAACTATAATGAAAGAAGTATTAAGTGCTTCTAAAGAAGACAATGATAAAAAAGTAGAGGAGAATAGAAAAATGATGGAATCCTTGAATAAGCAATACAGGAAAGAATAGAATGCATGAAGCAGATTCAAAGTGCTATACAGGAAATTAAAACCTTAATCACAAACTGGAAAAACCACTTGAATAAAAGTGAAAATAGTTTCAGACCTTAAAGACACCATTGAAGCTAGTAAAAAAGTAAGAAAAGATCTCTTAAAACAATAGGATGCAGGAAAAAATAATTCAACACTTGCAAGACAATGCAAAGATGAACAAAATAAGACTACTAAGCATCAGTGAGAAAGGAGTCAATACAAATGATATAAAAAGAATATGGATGGAAGTAATAGCAGAAAACTTCCCAAATATGGGGAAACAATCTGACATTCAGACAAGCAAAGCATATAGAACTCAAAATAAATTCAACCCAACTAAAAATACATCCAGACATATAACAATCAAGATCCCAGAAATTCAGCACAGGAACAGTACACTAAAAGTCACTAAAGAAAATAAACGGATCACATTTAAAGGAAAACCCATCAGAATAACTGCAGATTTCTCTTCACAAACCATCAAATCAAGAAGAGCATAGAGCAAAGTACTACAAATCCTGCAAGAAAACAAAATCAAACCCAGACTGATATACCCTGCAAAACTCTCTTTCAAATATAATGGAGAAGTGAAATCGTTCCATGACAAAGAACAACTAAAGAATTTCATGACTCAAAGCCAAGCCTACACAGAATACTAAATGATGTTCTAGAGAGGGAGCAAAATGACCACAAATTCATGAATGAAAATGGAAAGAACCCACCAAATAGGACAAACAATTAAACACATGAGAATAAGAAGTATATAAAGGAAGTCTTTCAGTTATTCTTTTATACAGCAGCAAAATATTTCCATAAGCATACTCTACAAATGGACTTCTCCTCACCCTATGGGCCATGATTTTATCTGGGTCTACAGGGTGGATATCAAGGAAATAGCTGTAGCCCAGTCTCACAAGTGACACCTGGGCACCAGTGAGCATCATGGACACTGTCTAGGTCCATGACATACTAGAGTTTTGTGTGATATCCTATTCCCAAACTGATAGAAGTGCTGGTCATTTATGTTGTAACCCAAAAATGAAAGAAAACAGACTTAACTTAAAAGCACTTTATTTAGCTGAGCTCAGTGATGACATGTACTCTTGTTTCCAAGTAGGTGCATGTGAGGTAGGGAGAGGCAGAGGTTTTTAAAGCTAGAAACTGCAAAAGTGGGTGGTCTTGCTGCTTGAGCAGGAGGGAAATGCAGCACAGGGGTCAGGGTCCACATATGGGAAACAGGTTACATTCTTTTAACATGTAGTCACATTTTTAGGAACAAACAAATTTTATGGCAAAGTGTTGATCGTGGGTTGTCACAAGTTGGATATTAAGATAATTTTGGGAACAGGGAAGTTATATCCTAGAACAAATAGTCATTACTTTAAGGCAAGACACATTGTGTAATGAGTTCTAGGGCAAAGAAATAGTTTTAGACATTAACCTTTAGCAGGTTGTGGTTTAGATCAAAAGGATAGGTCAAACATTAACAAATTATGTTCAGGGTTCTGGAGGATGGCCTGAGTTGTCAAAGTGGAGCCTAAGTTGTCAGCTTATGACAGTTTTCAATAACAAAGTCACAGTGGAAATGTACAGAGGTGTATAATAAAATGGCTATTCTGTTAACAAAATGGAGTCAATCACATAGGTTATAACAGAAACGTAGAGAGCTGTACAACAGAATAGCTGTTCTACTTACAAAATGGAGATGGTTACATAGGTTATAACAGTTTTTTCCATTCCAGTATTTATCTTATGTTTTATTCTTAGTAATTCTTTACTATCATGAATACTTTCACTTAGTTCAATTGTTTTGAAAGGGGATGGGGAAATGGCTCAGTGGAATAAGCGCTTCCCTGGCAAGCACAAGGGTCTGAGTTCAATCCTTGGTTTTGCCAAAAACAAAAATTGTTTTGAAACATTTAATTTTTAATTTTCTGGATATTGCTTAATCTTAATTTTTGTTTTAAGATTTATACTATATTTTTGACTTCCAATCTACTTAAAAGACATGGTATGATATTTTCTCCTAGTATTAGAAATTTTAAAAAGCATATTTGTTTTATATTGACTTTATATTACTTCTTCCTGATCTTTTACACACACACACACACACACACACACACACACACACATGAAAAAATGTGTATAACCGGATGTAAGATTGATATTATTTCATAGAAATCTTTAATGACCTTTTAATGGGTTCATCTAATATATTTTACATAGTACTGCATAACTATCATTTTGAGAGCTCTTTATTCTTTTTGTTTTTTATTTATTCTTTATCCAGGACCATACAGCAACTTCTTGACTTCTGAATTATTCTCTTTGTTATTTCCTGTATGCTAACATCTGGAGGTGTTAGAATATTTTGAATTTGTATAACTGGAAAATAATTTACTTTTAGTTTTCAAAGGTATATTTACTAAGTATAAAATTCAAAGAAGACAGATCTTTTTTTTTACTCAGTCCTTTAAATTAATTAGTCTAGTTTCTTACACACTTGGTCTTGTTTTTTTCTTTCTAATGTGGAATAAAATGCTATTTAATTTTTTTCTTCCAGAGCTAATATTTTTTATGTATATGATTTAGTGATTTTTTTCTTTACAGTAAGTTTTGGACAACTTCATTTTTGTGTATCTTTTTATCTTTTGGTATAATTTTATTCAAATTTCAAATGCAAAAGGTTAATTTTTCGTGGAAATGTGGTGTTACAACTTCAACTAAATTCAGAAATTTAAAATCTTTATATATTATTTCCTACCACTTTCTACTTTGAAAATTCTAATTATATGAATGTAAGTTTCTTGATTTTGGAACAGAGTGAATTATTATATGACTAATCTGTAAATTATTTCTTCTTCAGTTTTATTTTGGACAATTTTTGTTATAGTCATTTAAGTTTGTAAATAATTTATTTACAATGTGCAATCTATTAATTTCATACTATGTATTCACTTCAGAAATATTCATCTAAAATTCATTCTGTCTATATCTTATACCTTTCACATTTTAATACTTGTCTACAATTTTTAATATATTATGTAATTATTGATTTTCAATAAAGTTAATTAAAAACAAGAAGGCACAAAGGAAGCCATAAAGCAATGAGGCAGAAGAACCCTGACTCAGCAATACAATTGCAGGGTTCTTGCTAAACACAAACAGGGACCCAGGGAGATTGCTCAGTAGAATAAGTGATTGCCTGTCAAGTGCAAGGTCCTGACTTCAATCCCTGGTTCCACAAAAAGAAATTTTAAAAAGTAAGTTTTCCTCTGGGGTTTGAGGACAAAGATTTATATTTTAAGCTTGGCATGAATGTCAGGAACAGATTGGTATGTAGTACAGAAATTGACGACAGTCGTTTCTTTAGGAGAATCTGGATCTACATTAGTATACTTAGTTGGGAGTAATACACCAATTATTAACCTTGATAACCACTAGGAAGAGAACAAAGTAAAAAGTATGAATTATTTTGCTTATATGAAAATGTTTAAGAGTGAGATAAAGCAAGACCTATATAATAGAAAATGTAACTATTGTATCTGATGAGGTCGGTCAAGTCCCCTCAAGGTTTATTCTATAATCCTGTACTTCACTTTGTAGATCCTTTGTCATTCTCAGTCATGTGGATGGTCATGGCCATTGCTTGACCAGTTTACTCTCTGTGAAAGCCTGAGAGAAAGTTTTCTCTCCATGTGACTCTCCTTAGGCACACTATACATTATTGATCACATTCCTCTGTGGCTCCACAATTTCCTTGATCAGAAAATTTGGGGCACAACTGAGTTCCATGATGTTACGGTACAGGTTCTCCTACATTCTGAGTCTTCACTGACCTTGAAAGGATAGGGAGCAAATATTGGCTGATCTTGCAAACCTTCCATTTCTCTAATTTTTGATTATGAACTTAAGTTGATAACCATCCAGAAGAGAAGCTGATTAGTGCCCTGCAACATATGCAGTTCAGTTTACCTTAAGTATCTGATTAAACTCTTTTTAGTTGTTATACCTTTCTATTTGTATATCTTACTTTGATTTCTTCTACTAGGGAGACTATACAATATTTGCACAGTGTGTCACATTTATTTCGTTTATGAGTATATGTTCTAGTGGCATCCACTTCAATATAAATGCTTCAAGTTTATCATTCTTTATAGCTGAGGAATACTCCATTGTATGGAAATGCCACATCTTTTTGAATCATTCCTCATATGACAGGCATCTTGGTTGTGATAGCAAGATTTTGCTATCACAAATTGTGCTGCTATAAACATAGGTACACATATATCACTATGATATGATGTTTTCAAGTCCTCTTGGAAAATTCCCAGTAGGGGGATACCTGGCTTGAATGGGATTTCCACTCCTACTCTTTTGAGGAGTCTCCACACTGACCTCCACAATGGTTGCACTGGTCAACGTTCCCACCAGCAGTGGAGAAGTGTTCCCTTTTCCCCACATCCTCTCCAACATTTGTTGTTGGTTGATTTGTTTATGATAGCCATTCTTTCAAGAGTGAGATGATATCTCAGTGTTGTTTTAATTTGCATTTCATGATGGCTAGCGATGTCGAGCACTTTTTCATATATATACTTGCTCCTTTAATTTCTTCCTCTGAGAAATGTGTATTCATATCAGATGACCATTTCTGGATTGGGTCTTTAAATTTGAGGTCCATAATGTATTTTAGTTCTTTATATATTCTAGAGAACAGACCTTTGTCTGATTGCTTATTAGTTGGTATTTTTTTGAAATTTGTGGGGTGTCCTTTTACTTTGTGGATAATTTCTTTTGACGTGCAAGAATTTCTCAATAAGAGTTGATCGCAGTTGTTAATTCTTTCAGGTGTTTCCCATGCAAATACATGTTTCTTCATGAACTCTTTGCCTACTCCTATGTCTTCAAGAGTTCCTCCTACTTTGTCTTCCAGGAGATTGTTTGTTTTTCAATGTTTAGATATTTAATCCATTTTGACTTTAGTTTAATGCATTGTGATAGAGCTGGGTCAAATTTTATTTTTCAACATGTAGAAAGCCAGTTTTTCCAGCAACATTTGTTAAAGAGGCTATCTTTCTTCCAGTAAGCATGTTTGGTCCCTTTGTCGAAGATCAGGTGGCTGAGTGTGCATGCAGAGGCCTCTCTGTCTTCTAATTATTCCATTGATTTATTTTGTTGCCAATAGCACATTGATTTTATCACAATAACTTTGTAGTATAATTTTAAGTCAGGAATTGTGATAGTTCCTGCCTAGTCTTTGTTGGCCATGATTGCCTTTGCTATTCTAGGTCTTTTCTGGTTCGAAATAAATTTTAGGAATGATTTATCTAGGTCTAGGAGGTATGTTTGTGGTAGTTTGATAGGGGTCATGTAGAACAAGTTTGGGAGCATGGCCATCTTCATGATGCTGGTTCTTCCTACCCAGGAGCAGGGAATATCTTTCCATTTTCTGAAATCCTCTACTATCTTTTCTTAGGGTACTGTAATTTTCTGTGAAAAGATTTTTGACTTCCTTGGTTAAGTGAATTCCAAGGTGTTTCATTTTCCGTTGTGATACTTTAAAAGGTATTGTTTCTATAGTTTCCCTCTCAGTGTGTTTGTTATCTGTGTAGAGGAATGCTATTGACTTCTGCATATTGACTTTGTATCCCTCTATGCTACTGAATTTGTGTATCAATTCTAGTAGCTTCTTGGTGGAATTGTTTGGGTCTTCCAAGTAAAGTATCATGTCATGTGTAAATGGTGATAATTTAACGTTTTCTTTACCTATTCTTATTCTTTTATTTCTACCTCTTGTCTAATGGCTGTAGCTAATGATTCCAAAACTATATTGAATATGAGGGGTGACGGAGGACATCCTTCTCTGGTACCAGATCTAAGAGTAAAAGATTTCAGCTTCTCCCTATTTAGAATTATATTAGTTGTTGGGTTGTCATAGATGGCTTTTATCAAGCTAAGATAGAGTCCATCTATTCCAATTTTCTGTAGGACCTTGACCATGAATGAGTGTTGGACTTTGTCAAAGGCTTTCTCTGCATCAATTGAGATGATCATGTGGTTTTTAGATTTCAGTCTATTAATAAAGTGTATTACATTTATATATTTTTGAATATTGAACCATCCTTGCATCCCTGGGTTGAATCCTTCCTGGTTATGGTGTATGATCTTCTTGATGATTTGTTGTACTGTATTTGCTAGGATTTTAGCCTCTATGTTCATGAGTGAGATTGGCCTGTAGTTCTCTTTTTTAGTTGGGCTATTGAGAGTTGCTATATTTTCTTGATTGTGTTTTGATAATTTGTACCTTTCGAGGAATCTGTCCATTTCTTCTGTGTCTTCTATTTTGTGAGTGTAAAGATTCTCGAAGTAGCTGTTGATAAACTTCTTAATTTCCACTGGGTCTGTGGTGATTTCACCCTTTTCATTCCTTATTGCTTGTATTTGAATTTTTTCTTTTCTCTTTTTGATGAAGTTAGCTAGGGGCTTATCGATTTTATTTAGTGTTTTAAAGAACCAGCATTTTGATTTGTTGATTCTTTGAACTGTTTTCTTCATCTCAATTGAATTAATTTCTGCTCTAATATTTATTTCTTCCCATCTTGGGCTCTGGGTTTGGTTTGCTCTTCCTTTTCTAGATGTTGGAGGTGCAACATTAGGGTATTTAATTGTTCCCATTCTGTTTTCCTAATGTGTGAGTTCATACCATGTTTTTCCCTCTGAGATATGCTTTCATCACAGACCATAAATTCCAATAAGCTGTGGTTGAATTTTTATTGAATTCTAGATATTGTTGAATTTCTTGTTTAATTTCATGTGTGACCCATTGATTTCTGTGTAGGGTGTTGTTTAATTTCCATGCATTTAGTGGGTTTTTCTGGTTTCTGTTGTCAGTTTTTCCAGTTTCATTCCACTGTGGTTGGAAAATATACATGGTATAATTTCTGTTTTCTTGCATATAGTTAAGCATGACCTATGGGCTAGTATGTAGTCTCTTAGAAAATGACCTGTGTTCAGCTGAAAAAATGTGTATTCAGCTATGGTTGGGTAGAACATTCTGTATATGTCCATGAGGTCCATTTTTTCTAGGCTCTGGTTCACTTCTGCTACTTCTTTGCTAATTTTTTGTCTGGTTGACCTATCGTTTTGAGATAAGGGGGTGTTAAGGTCTCCTATTACAATGTTGTCTTGGATATTAGACCTTTGATGTCCATTAAGATTTGTCTTACATAGTTGTGTGCTTCTGTGTTTGGTGTATAGATATTTATGAGTGTTACATCTTGCTCTTGAATTTTTCCCCTGGCCAATATATAGTGGCCTTCTTTGTGTTGTTTGGTCCTTCTTGGTTTGAAGTTGAGACTGTCTGAGAACAGAATCGCTACTCCTGCTTTTTTTCTGAGGTGCTGGGGCATGTAGTATTGTTTTCCAAACTTTGACTTCAAGCCTATGAATGTCTTTTTGAGTTGTGTTTCTTGTATGCAGTATATTGTTGGATTTTTTTTTCCTAATCCACTGTGCCAGTCTATTTCTCTTAATTTGTGAATTGAGTCCATTTACATTGATGGTTATAATTGAAATGTATTGAATTATGTTTGTCATGATATTTACCTGGTGTTGTTTACTCTTGTCCTGTTTTTAATTGTTTGCCCTATTTAGTGTCATTCATGTAGTACTAGTCATTGTGGTCCCTCCTAAAACATCTTTCAGTAGCCTGTGTAGGGATGGCTTTGTTATCATGAAGTTCTTTAATTGTTGTTTGTCATGGAAGTATTTCACTTCTCTATCAAACTTGAAAGAGAGTTCTTCAGGGTATAGTAGTCTGGGCTGGAATTTGTTTTCATACAGGACTTGAAGTACTCTGCTCCATGCTCTCCTTGCCTTCATGGTTTGTGAAGAGAAGTCTCCCATAATTCAGATGGGTTTTCCTTTGAATGTGAGCTCCTTCTCTCTAGCAGCTTTCAGTATATTGTTCTTGTGTTGGATTTCTGGGATCTTAACTATTATATGTCTCGGTGTGTTTCTACTTGGGTTGAAGTTATTTGGCATTCTGTATGTTTCAGTTACCTGAATGTTGGATTGTTTCCTCATATTTGGGAAGTTTTCTGCTATTACTTCTGACCATATTCTTTTTATATCATTTATATTGACTCCTTTCTCATTGGTGCCTTTTAATGTCACATTGCTCATCTTGGCATTATCTTGCAGGTGATGGGTTATTTTTTTCCTGCATTCTCATTGTTTTAAGAGATCCTTTTTCACCTTTTCACTAGCTGCACCAACATCTTCAAGATCGGAAACTCTGTCTTTGCTTTCACTCAAATGGTTTTGTAGACCTATGATTAAGATTTTAAGTTCTTCTATACCTCTTTGACTCTGCTTCATGTGACCCATTTCTTTCTTGCATTGCTCATTCAAGGAATCCATCATATTTCTAATCTCTTCTATTTTTTAATCAATGTCTTCTTTAGAGGTAGCTATTAATTCTTTTACTGTGATGTTTTTCCAAATTGGGTTCCCTCCATATATTTCTGTAATTGATTCTCTCCTTCAGATGCTATGATTTCAAAGATTTCTTTTTTTTTATTTCAGAAATTATTTCTGCTCTGCGTTCCTCTTTACCTTTCTTCTGTTATTCCTTTGCTTGTGACACTGTTAATTCATATGTTTTTGCTGGAATAGTGTTCTTCGCACTTGTTCTGGGTGGGTATTGGATTTCCTCCATACGTTTCTGGATTTGATTCATTACTTCAGATGCTATGTATTCAAAATTTTCTTTTTTTTTATTTCAGGCATTAATTCTGTTCTGAGTGCCTCTGTATATGTCTACTGTTGTTTCTTTGCTTCAGACTCTATTAATTTATTCATTTCAGCTGAGCTTGCATCCTCTGCATTTATCATTATTGGGCTCGAGGCCCGAGATTGCATTTTGCTCCTTGTCTTTGTGATTTTGTATAGCACTGACCTCTGACCTTTGCTGCAGAGCTTTGGATCAGTTACATCTTTAGTGCCTGATGAGATTTGGGTGCCAATCTATTAAGTTTGAGATTATTCAGTTATGCCTGGCCTGGATATAGCTATTGTGTTCAGCTCCTTTTTGTTGCAGCCCTTCTGGCACAACTGTGAGCCTGTGGTTCCCCTCTGTTTTGTCCCTGGCCCAGGCCGCACCGTGGAGCACCGAAGCTCTCCCACACACTCACCACATCATGCTGGGCTGGATCAGGGGCCTGAAGATTCACAAAACTTCTCATTGGGGGCAGTGGCTCCAGAGAGTTGCAGGGCAGGCTGGGCTGGGAGAAGTGTTATTTCTATCAATCATGGATGTCCTAGTAGTTATATTCCCTTAGAATGTAAAGAAAAAGTTTATACTTTTACAGAGAACATTTGACATCAGTAGTTATACGTAGCAGTATTGTATCACAGTCATGAAGAAATATCCATTTTAGCTAGCATACATAAATGTAAGTTTTCATGAGAAAATTACCATTTGACTGATAACCTTACGTTAGTTTGACATGAACTTTTTATTATAAATGCCTGGAGCATTAGACAAAGGCATATGTTTATGTATTTATTTATTTACAGTGTCACTTAATTTTTTATTAAATTTAAAAATCTATTTATTTGTTTATATGATATAGTGTCCTGCTACACAGCTCAGACTTGTAGTTATCCTCCTATCTCAGGCTCCCCAGTGCTGGAATTACAGGTGTGTACCACCACACCCCATTTTGGGTGGCCAGCACAGTGTGGAGCCAGCATGGCATGCAGTAGTAAGGATTGAACCCAGGTACTTGCACTTGCCAGGCATGTGCTTAGATGATCAGCTATGTCCCCATCCCAGAAAGACATATGTTTAAATATGGAAGAAGTATCATTGTCAGTTTTTTATTGTAGAATACTATGTATTTGGAAGACATAAATATCTTTAGCAATAACAGATATTTACAGTTTTATGTCAATAGTATTTTTTATGAGAAAACCATATTTTAATTTTTTTTCCAAAAAGCTTTATCTTTTATTTCATGACCAAATCATTAAGGTGTCTTCTAAGAGACTATGAAGATTACTGGGGGCTCCTCGCCATTGTTGGAATTTCCACATAGGTGGGTCAATTGTACCATCAGCCAACTTTCAGCAGGCTCTAGAATCACAGCCACATGCATGCTCTCTTGGAAAGAACACCAGAAATTCACTGACTTCTCAACCATTAAACTTGGTCCCCACTCCAACATTCCTAGAAAGTCCCTCACTCTGACAGGATCACAGCGTTCTCCTGTAGGCACAATTAGAGGTGGTGTCTTATATTTCCTGCTAAAAATATATAGTTTAAAGGCTAGCCTTGAGTGGCCAGAAGGTTAATGGAGGTTAAGGACCAACAGTCTATATTTTACTCAGAAAAGCTGCTTATGTTTATTTTCTGACTCCAGGCACTGTAGCTTTCCAGCATAAATTTTTAAATTTGGTAACAGTCAAACCTTGGTGCTGGACCACTTCGAAATTCCTCAAAATTAGTATAAACCAGCGAGCTTGAACTTACCTATGCAGCTCCCATTTTCAGTTAAAACTTCATCTGATTCTCATACCTTTCGGTACTCATTTCACCTGGAGCCTATTAAACCAGAATACTAAAGTACCACTTCTATTTCCTCCAGATTTAGGTTTTGTTTAGATTATCTCTAAAACCCAGTTAATTTGCAATTGCCAATGGTAGGGCCTCTGAATGATTCTCTAAATTGGTGTGGATTGTTCTGCTAATTAAAATAGGTTCTCACAACTGCTCTTTCCTGAAAGTCCCATTATCAGCTCTGGGGACCATCCAGGAAGCAAGCTGGGTAAATTTCATAGCTCAAGGGTCAGTCAGTTTCCATTCATAGATGTAAGGAGTTACTCCATTCTTTCCTCATTTTGAACTCCTCTTTTATCAGCTTTTTAGGTCCATTTTGTGTTTAATATCACATAATATACAGAAAGCATTTTAAAAACCAAGGCAAAGCAATAAATACTTACTAAAATAAAATATGCAAGAAAAGGAAGTATGCAAGCCACTTAGTATATATAAAATATAGCAAAGTCATGAAACACTTTTAACTGTGCAATTCTATGTATAACAGTGTTTTGAGACAAAATATTAGCAAAAAATGTAAAACAATTATCTGGAGATGCAATTTAGTAATAGAATACTTCGTTGAAGGCAGCTGAGTTAAATAAAAATATTACAGGCAGTTAGACAGGGCTAGGCCCTAAAAGGAGAAAGCATGAGTGACAACATACATTGCAACTATGGAAAGATGGGTGGTCCCACTGTGGGCCAGAGCTCAAGACCAAACATGGAACAAATGCTTACCAACCTAAAGATAAGCTTCCAGGATTGATCATCACATTGAGGAAGGCAGGAAGTATCGCTAACTAAACTGCCACTGGATAAACTCCTGTTATATATTCACGCCTGCTTTCTATATGACTCACTTCCTCATTTAGTCCTGGATTTAATCAATTTTACCTGAGCAATTGTGCTCATATGTTTTTGTTTCATATACTATACACTGGGCATTATTTAGGTAACAAAGTCTTATGCTTCAAATTTTGATGTCTTCGCTCATTGCTTATAATGGTTTATGCTTTGTCTCATATAATTCTGTTAAAATATTGGTAAGAATGTTGATAAATCTAAGCTAAAACATGGAAATATTACAAGGCTATCTATCATGTTTCATTAATGGACTATTTTATGACTCTTTTATAAGTTGCATTTGAACTAATTGTCAGATGTACTAATTTTCCTTACTTGACTTTAGACAATAGCACTAGGGACAACATTAGAATGTCTCTTAGTGGACTTTAATATAAACTTCTACAAAATGGGTTTTTTAAAATCTAGCTAAATTGAGACTGGGCGTGGTGGTGTGTGCCGTAATCCCAGCTGTTGGGTGGCTACAAACAGGCAGATCACTATGAGTCTGACCTAGTAATGAGACCCTGAACACCCTGTAGATCCTTCCCTAAAATACTAAAAAAAAAAAAATCTAGCTAAGTCTTTGACAGGACTCCTTTCACCAACTAAATGACATTGTGTCATTGACGACTCTTAAGACATGGAGGACAGGTTTCACGGGGATAGACTGACTCTGATCATGCTCTGCATGCCAGATGAAATGTCAAGCCTGTTTTGCTTCATTTTCTTTTGTTTGGCCTTACTCCTAATGTTTCCTTCCTCTTTATACTTTCTGTTTTAGAGGCATGTAAAATTAGAAAAAATCTGTAGACTGTTTCAATTAAGTGAAGTCCTTAGGAAATGAGCATTTGTTAAGGCAGAAGCCAGTGAAGTCATTTTAGAGAAAGGACACATACCACATCTTCCAGTGAGAGAAGACAAAAACAACTACACCCATCTAGGAGAACACAGGCAAAAGCTTTGTCCTGGCTCAGTGTTTTGGGCAGGTCTTCCTCTAGAGGCTAAATCTGAGACACAATGAAGAGACCTAATTTCTGGGTGACATCAAATGGAATTATCTCCAAAAGCATCCCACTTATGGGACTCATGGGTATGAACGGTGTTGCAGCAGAGAAACAGGCAGAAGGAAAAAGGGGAAGGGGCTTTAATATAAAGGGAAAGAGGTTTCATTATCTTGGAGGACAAGGAAAGAATTTGGGATGATAAGGAATTCTCTGGACTGGAACAAAGGGAGGCTGAGGCTTTTATGGCCTTTTGCCAGGGGTGGGGTTGGAGGGGAATGCTTAGATACACCTGAGGAGCTGATTGGGGTTCCCTGAGGTGGCGGGAATGGTGAAAAGAAACTGCACCCTGGGCTGACTTGGAGAAGAAGGGGGGAGGTGGTCTCTGGGAAGATAGTCTGTTGTTTTAAGGGCTTCAGCCATATTGGATGACCACCATAATAATTCAGCAGTTTATACCAGCACCCTAACCTATCATTCCCATCTTTTGGTTATTATAAATGGGGCAACGTTCTCTTACACTGCTTCCTGCTGAATGGGGGCGTAGTCTAGGGGTGAGGGGAGCTGACAGGATGATGGGTCACACTAATGTAGAAGTTAGTGCCAGGAGTCTCAGCTAGGACTAGAAGTTTATTATTTAGTGACGGCTCAAATTGGAGACTGAATAAACCTTGAAAAAATTTTGAAAAGACAGCACAGTATGAGTACATGTCATCAAGAGTAAAGAACACAGGAGGGGAAGCAAAGAAGGGGTCTATGGATCTATGATTTTACCATGACCATGTTGAAGAGGAGGAGTATCAATCTTTAGTTTTTGATATCAATGTGAGGAAAAGGAGTCAGGGTCATCTGTAGTACAACACAAGTGTATAAAAATAAAATTTTTGTCTCTTGTGTTAGTGTGTATGTGGAGACATGAGTCCATGTAGCAACTGTGTTGTCTATAGTTGTTTAGAAAGGTAGGCTGCTGTCTGAAAGATGGTCTCTTTTTATGTTGTAAAATGCCCGCTGTGTTGTGACTCTGAAAAGAAGTATATAGGGTAAAAGGCTGAGTTGGGTTGGGGAGAGAGAGAGCTGGGACCCTTAGGAGGGCCTGCTGTAGCTTGTGAAAGGAGGAATGTTCAGGAGCAGCAGGGTCAAGAGGCTCAACAAGGAACATTTTGATGTCTTATAGAGCAAAGTTGGGAATTCAGAGGCAGAAGAAATTAGCCAGATAAAGGAAAGATAAAACTTGTTATTTTGTGGTAGGCAACTGAAGGTCATGAAGAAGGCCTTTGTGGAGAGCAGTGATTGTAATGCATAGTGGGAGTAAGGGTGAGTCTTTGATATTTAACTTTTGGTGAAGTTATGTGAGTTTTAGAGGGAGAGAGACTAGACTATAAGCTGATCCTGACAGAAAATTGAGAAAAATAGCTATTTGTCTTAGGGCCAGGGTGTGAGTGGGGGAGCAAAGGAAGAGGTCACCGATATATTGAAGGAGTGGCTAGGCTACAAATCAAGGGTCTCAAGATCAGCAGCAAGAGGTTGGCTAAAGAAGTGAGGAGTATCTCTGAACCCTCGAGGCAGTTCAGACTGTATGTGAACTGTTGAGATCAGAGCATCTGGATCAGTCTATGAGAAGGCAAAGAGGTCTCAGCAATCTGGGTGTGAGAGGATGGTGAAGAAGGCATCCCTAAGGTCTAGGACAGCAGTGGAAGGCAGGACACAAGAGAGCATACTATAGGTATTTGGCACCACTGGGTAAAAAGGAGTAACCACATTATTAATAATTCTGAGATCTTGAACTAAATGATAGAAGCCATTGGGTCTGACAAAGGAAGAATTAGGGCACTATATAGCAAGTGGACAGTTCTAAGAAATCTATTGGTAAGGAGGTAGAGAGTGATGGACTTGAGTCTCTTTATGTTTGAGGGCTATTGGGTATTGGGGAATGTAGGGAAACGCTGTGGATCTCTGAGGCACATTAGTCTAGGAACAGCATGTGTGGCACAGGTGGGACTGGAAGTGTCTCAGATATATGGTCAACAAGGAAAGAGCGATGGAGGAGCTGGCTGTACATTGAGGTTGGGTTTGTAGGGTGTATACTGTTGGGGAGAGAGGTGAGAAAGAATTGGCATTTTTGGAGGAGGTCCCTCCCCATGAGAGATATGGGACATATTGGGATCACAAGGAAATTAAGAGTGAAGAACATGTCTGAAGTCAGCATGGAATGGGCCTGTCTGAAGGGGTCATGTAGGTCGGCCATCAACACCCACTATGGAGACTGTAGAGCTAATATAGCAATTTTACAACTCAGCAAGAACACTACATGTGGGCTCTGTGTCAGCAAGAAAAGAAGTTTTTTTGTTTTTTGTTTTTTTACCTGAGATGTCCAGTGAGACTCGGGGACTCTTTACAAAGGTGCCTCAATGTAGGCCATGGAACCCAAGCTCTGTTGTTCCTCTTCAGCGACAAGACCAAGCAAGTCGAGTATATAGATCTGGCCATAGTGAGGTTCGCTGTGAGGGCAGGGAATTGGATGATTTACCTGCTCCCTGGTGGATAGGGCAGTCACATTTCCAGTGACCCTGGAGCTTGTAGATGTCCTAGTGATGGCTGCATGTTGGGGCAGACTTATGCCCAGTGTCGTTCTTCACCACACCTGGCTCAGGAGGCAGTATTATTTAGGCTCAGCTTTACCTTGTCAAGGTCCTGCTTTGATGGGAGTTCCAAGTGTCACAGCAAAAGTTGGCAGTGTGTATAGTTAATTTTGGTCTCTATCATTGAAGATATGGAAAGTTAGATTAAGTAAGTTTTCTTGTGGAGTTTGAGGGCCAAGACTTATCTATTTAGCTTGGCATGAATGTCAGGAGCAGATAGGGATATAAAATAGGAATTACTAATAATCGATTGTTTTAGAAATAAATAAATAATCTGGGTCTATATTAGTATACTTACTTGGAGGAATACACTTGATTATTAGAATTTTATGAGTATTAAGTACCTTGAAATATAAAGTGTAACCAAAGAATGATTATTTCTTATCAACCATGAACATTTTAGCAGTTATATCCCTGTATGTTAATGGGCAACAGTTATAAATTTTGCAGAGATCATTTGACATTGTTAGTCATACACAGTAGTGCAGCATAACAGTCATACGAAATCTCCATTTTTTAAAAATGTACATAGGATACATATCATGTAAATTTTAGTTATGAATTATTTGGCTGAGGACCTCATGTTGGCTTGACTGCAAGGTGCATGTCTAAATGTAACAGCACATACACAGGATATACATCACATCAGCTTTAGTTAGAAAATTATTTGGCTGATAACTCATATAGGCTTGACAGGAACGTCTTATTATAAACACCTGGAGTATAAGAAAAAGGCATATGCTTAAGTCTGAAAGAAAATTTATATTGCAGCATATTGTAGAAGGCATAAATATGTTTAATATATTAAGCATCTTTTATGAGAAAACCTTATTTTAATTTTTGAAAAAACTTTGTCTTTTAACCAATGACCAAATTATTGGGGGCTTTCAATTGATGAACAAAGGTTGGCCAATTTATTCACCAGTGAAAAGTCCGTACAACAATCTTCCCAATTTTAATGGTTATTTAATTATAAATTAATTTTGATATTGCCTAAACGAGCTGGTAACTCAAGAGAAAGCATGCTTTGAAGTCTGTAATTTAGAGCTCAAATAAAAGGAACAGCTATTTACAGAATGACATAAAAACAAGTACATGCAGGACACATGGACATGTTTATAAAATGAATGCACTCAAATATACTTCTGGCCAGGTTAAGCTATGATGACCTTTTTAAGTTTGTAATTATGAGACTAGTCAGAACTTTTGTAAGTTAATTAGCAAAGATCTCTTATAAGAAGAATTTGGAAAAAGAAGGTTAAAAAAACGCTCTTATTTATACATGTGTTTAGGTCTAATATAGTGCTTATCAGGTTCGAGTGGAAGTAGTAAACTGAGCAGAGTATAAGGGTAGGCACAGCACAGTAGAGGAGCACTGACAGTGATAGGTCCTGGAACTGGAGAGGCCTGCAGAGGTGGCTAGTGGGGAGGGGTGAGGGGGGGTGGGCGGGGAGTGAGAGGAAAGGAAGGGAAGCATCAGGCTGACTGGAAAGTGACTTGTGCTGGCTCGCTTGGTGGGCTGTTATCTTTTGTTTGGCTTGATGGATAGCAGACGGAGGGGCATGTACTGTTGGGGAAAATGAGTTATTAGTTGATTTTTTTAGAGTGAGATTTTTGGAGGAAAAAAAGGAGTGATTGGATTATAAATTGGGATAGGCGCTGGCAAGGAATGTGAGGAATACAGACCTACTGACAGGAGAGAGCATGGCGGGGAGGGAGGAGAGGCCGACTCTGTAGTCGCTGAAAGTTAGAGGTTAGAGGGGAAATTAGAAGCAACAGAAGCAACTGCTGTGGCTGAGGCCAGGGCTGATTGTGTTGGTGGTGGCGAGGACTCCTGTGGCGGGTTCTGCGGGTCCCAGTGTAGGGCAACCTGGTCTGACTGAGATTGTTAGGTGGGGGAGCTGTCCCTAGTTTAAGCGACTGTGGAGTGAGAGAAGTTGAGGGAAGGAGGGAGGGACAAATGAGGGAGTGATGTGTCCTCCAAGAAAACAAAAGCCAGAATGCAGGTGATATCCTGCCATTTGACAGTGTGGTGACAGAAGCTTTTTCAACTTTGGAGAATTAGTGGATCAAAATTTTTGTATAGGCCACTGTGTTTTACCATCCAGCTTACATTATGGCCAAGCTGTCTGACACTAGAAGATTAATCGCTTAAGTATCATGGCCTCCTGGAGGCCAAGGGAGCAGAGATTATGCACCAGGCATCCCAATAGTGTGTTTTAGGGGCTGGGAACAAGCATTTCCCGTGGTGACTGAATTAAAATGTGAGCCAAAGATTAGGGCAAAAGCCCAACATCACTTCCCACTAAAGAGCCATCACTTTTTAGCCTGGAGTGTGTGAGAGACAGAGGCCAACACCCACTTTACCAGTTGTCACTAGAAAAAGTGGGGAGCCGAGGATCAGATGGCCAAGGAAGACGAGTGGGGACCCCGACGTGAGCTCACAATTTTTGAGATGAAGGGAAAATTCGAGGTGGAATTCCCCGAGACGAGTTTTGGAGCTCACATGTGTGGATTAAAATTGGCCATTGTTGGATGCAAGCCAGCAACGGCAGACCGCAGAGGCAGAAGCAGAAGCAGAAGGCGATTCAGTGAGGGAGCTCAAAACCGGAGCAGAGGACGCCCCAGGAGCCACACTACTCACCGATCCGAGTCACGGCACCAAAAGTGATAGGTTTTGAAGGTGTCACCGCAGAGAAACAGGCAGAAGGAAAAAGGGAAAGGGACTTTATTATAAGGGGAAAGAGGCTTCATTATCTTGGAGGACATGGAGAGAAATCTCTGGATTGGAACAAAGGGAGGCTGAGGCCTTTATTGCCTTTTTCCAGGGGTGGAGTTGGAGGGGGACTTTTAGATATACCTGAGGAGCTGATTGGGGTCTTCCCAGAGGTGGTGGGAAAGGTAAAAGAAAACTGCACCCTGGGCTGAGTTGGAGAAGAAGGGAGGAGGTGATCTCTGGGAAGATAAGCTGCTGTTTTAAGGGCTTCAGCCATATTGGATGACCACCATAATAATTCAGCAGTTCGTACTAGGGCCATAACCTACCAGGGACCAAAACACATTTAGTCTAAGGGAGGATCTCCAACCTTTCCTCTTCTCCTAGGTCTAGTTGTCATTTAGGTACATAACAGGTAAGTTGTGGACTTTAAAACCTTTACTGCAAAATTGTAGTGTCAGGTATTCCTGCTCAGGATTTAACTAGCTCTTATAGGACTTTCACAAACAGTGGTTACTCTATCAGCTAGTAAATGCTCGTAGAGCAGCTGCCACTGTTTGAAGCAGAGGACAGGTTTCCCCAGTATCTATTTGGTGAATTCCCAATGAAGCCAATGGCTGATAGAATGTTGACCAGAGATACAGCTGGATTCCTTTTTGGGGACTGATCTCTGGCTGTGGAGGCCAATAGAACCTGAGAACTTCTGAGGGGTCATGGCTAGGGCTACTCTCTGACAGACACTCAAAGGTTCCTTGGTGGAAACTGGCTCCTGATCACTGAAAGATCTCCACTTACCTATTATATCTCTCTGCTAGTAATCTAGGAATTATCCCTAAGCTTTTCAGTGGAAGCACTTAATTAGGCATACCTTCAGAAATGAGGCTGAGGCAGCTTGCTGTAATTTATATTTCACAGCAGCTATCTGGGGAATGATTTACATCTGTACCTTACAATTTACCTAAAAGTAAGAAAGAGACTTTTGTCAGCCTTAAGTTAGGTGTTTTTACCATCATGTAAAATGTGATTGCTAGATGATAAATATAATTTTAACCTGTGAGCTTCAAAGATTTACAAAGCCTTGTCCTCCTGCTGTGAAAGGTTGGCCTGGTAACTACATGGGTGACACAAGTAGCTTGGAGATTTCTTTGACCTAGGGCCGAGGGCAAAATCCTAGTCAACTGTCACTTTTGTCTGTCCTTCACAGGTAATATCCTTCACAGCACAGCAGAGGAGGTACTCTGTTTCAAACTTACCTTTTTATGCAATAATTATCCTTCCTTTTGTAGACATCATTGTCACCAAACTTATTCATATAAATAAAGAGTAAGTGCATATTTCGTGAGATTTTGGGGGATAAAATTGCAAGCCAGTTTAAGGGTCTTTAGGCTTGTTAGATCTTGTCTCTCCTTTCTCCAAATGAGGATGCACTTTCTCTCAGTTGGATTACTCCAGGGTGAACTTGAGGATATAAATCAATTAGAAATAAGGTAGGGACACCAAAATCATTTCTTTTTGTATTCCACATGTGGGAATCTCACAGTGAAAGTCTCTTACTCCTTTATTTATTTGTTTATTTATATTGTGGTACTAGGGATTGAACTCAGGACCTTGTGCTTGCCAGGCAGGCACTAATTCCACTGAGCTATTTTCCCACCCCTTCTTACTCCTTTAGAGTGAAAAACCCCCTATAGCCAAAATAGAATGCAGACAAAAGAATCAATTATGATATATTGTATAACTAGAAATATTTTGTAGAAAGAAGAAAAGTTGTTGGAAATAACTTATTTTCAGATTTTTTTTTTTTTTGTATTAAGAAATAGACCAGGGCCAGGGAAATGGCTCAGTGGAATAAGTGCTTCCCTGGCAAGCACAAGGGCCTGAGTTGAATCCCTGGTTCCACCAAAAAAAAAAAGAACAGAAATTAGGTTCCTAACACCTTCCCTATTCCAGAGCCTGAGTCTTCTCCCCAAACTTTGGAACCTGAGGACAAAACAGCCATAGTTCCATAGTTCCATCATTACTGAATATAAAGTTTCCCCTACTTACCCTTCTAGTCTAGAAGATAGGGCATCTAGACCAGCTATGATCCGGCCCTCTATAGGGCTATACCCATCCTTACTTAAGTTTAGGCAAGCTCCTCAAGAACAGTATCTTTTATAGGAAGCAAAGGGACAATTTGGAACTTCCAGACTTCATGTGCCTTTCCCTTTCAATGACCTAAAACAGATAATGTCAGATCTTGGGAAAATATTTAGATGATTCTAACAAGTACGTTGATGTCTTTAGAGTACTTACTCAGATTTATAAACTAGGCTAAAAATATGTAACGTTAATCCTAATTCAAGCATTGACTTCTAGTGAGAGACAAGCAGCATTACAGGTTGCTCTTACATTTGGAGATGGATATCATATTGTTTTTATTTTATTTTATTTAAGAACAAATAGCAATGAGACAGTTTCAAATAAAATTAGCAAGACAGATTCAATGATTAATACATTGCATATTGTTTTTGTAGGTTTTTTTTGTCGTATAAGGGGCATTCTTGATATTCTACTTACAAACACCATTAGAACAGATGTCTCTAATCAATGAATTAAGAGAATATAGTTGTATACTTATTTTATTTTTTAAAACTGACTTATAGTACAGTTTCAATAATTAATACTTTCTGCCCTGTTATCTTCCTAGTGGTTGTCCATAGTACAAGAAGCTGAAAGAATATCCTGTCCAAACACTATTAGTGCAAATCTTGCTTCTCATAGAATTATACAGAAGTACTGCATTTTTATCTAACTATACTGTTTATACAAACAGAATGATTCTTCTTTGTATCCCCTTTATTTTTGTTTGTTCCTGTCAAAGATGGGCATTCCATTGTCATTCTATTATTATGGGTGCCTGAACTCAATGAAATAATCAATCACAGTCCAGCAGTCCACAATAATAGTGGGTTATCTGAAGAAGTTGTTCACTAGAGCCATCTACAGATTTTGCCTTTATTTTATATACCTCATTTTTATATTTTTCTGCTGGATAGATAAGACTGAGATAAAGCAAGACCTATATAACAAAAAATGTAGCTTTTGTATCTGGTGAGGTTAGATAACTCACTTTATAGTCTTTTGTCAGTGTCAGCTTAGTGGATGAGTCATGGCCATTGCTTGACTAGTTTGCTCTCTGTGAAAGCCTGAGAGAAAGTTTTCTCTCCATGTGACTCTCCTTAGGCACACTATACATCATCTATTGCATTCCTCTATGGCTCCATAATATCCTTGATCAGAAAATTTGGGGCACAACTGAGTTCCATGATGTTACAGTACAGATTCTCCTATGTCCTGAGTCTTTGCTGACCTTGAAAGGATAGGGAGAAAATATTGGCTGATCTTGCAAACCTTCCATTTCTCTAATTTTTGGTTTATGAACTTAGGTTGATAACCATCCAGAAGAGAAGCTGATTAGTGCCCTGCAACATATGCAGTTCAGTTTCTTAACTATCTGACTAAATTCTTTTTAGTTGTTATACTTTTCTATTTATATTTCTTCTTTTGATTTCTTATACTAGGGAGACTATCTGATATTTGCACATGTGTATCTGGTTTATTTCACTTATGAGTATATGTTTAAGTGGCACCCATTTCAATATAAATGCTTCAAGTTTATCATAGCTGAGTAATGCTCCATTATATAGAAATACCACATCTTTTTGAACCATTCTTCATGTGATGGACATCTTGTTTGTTCCCAAGATTTTGCTATCACAAATTGTGCTGCTATAAACATAGGTACACATATATCACTATGATACAATGTTTTCAGTCCAGGAAAATTCCCAGTAGGGAGATAGCTGGCTTGAATGTGATTTCCAGTCCTACTTTTGTGAGGAGTCTCCACACTGATCTCCTCAATAGTTGCACCAGTCTGCATTCCCTCCAGCAGTGGAGAATGGCTTCCATTTCCCCACATCCTCTCCAACATTTGTTGTTGGTTGATTTGTTTATGATAGCCATTCTTTCTAGAGTGAGAGTGTTGTTTTAACTTGGATTTCACGGATGGCTAGATATGTGGAACTTTTTTTCATATATTTATTTGCTTCTTTAATTTTCTCCTCTGAGAAGTGTGTATTCATCTCAGATGCCCATTTCTGGATTGGGCTTTTAAATTTGAGAGCCCTAATATATTTTAGTTCTTTGTCTTCCAGGAAATTGAATGTTTCCGTTTTAATGTTTAGATCTTTCATCCATTTTGACTTTAGCTTAGTGCATGGTGATAGAGCTGGGTCAAGTTTTATTTTTCAACATGTAGAAAGCCAGTTTTTCCAGCACCATTGGTTAAAGAGGGCTATCTTTCTTCCAGTAAGCATGTTTGGTCCCTTTGTCAAAGATCAGGTGGCTGAATGTGTTCGCAGAGGCCTCTGCATCTTCTACTGTACTCCATTGATCCTCAGGTCTATTTCGTTGCCAATACCATGTTGGATTTTATCACAGTGGCTTTGTAGTATAATTTCAAGTCAGGAATTGTGATGGCTCCTGCTTTTCTTTGTTTGCCACGATTGCGTTTGCTATTCTAGGTCTTTTCTGGTTCCAAATAAATTTTAGGAACGATTTCACAAGGTCTCAGAGGTATGTTGGTGGCAGTTTGATCTGTACAACAATTTTGGGAGTATGGCCATCTTCACCATGTTGGTTCTTCCTATCCCGGAGAAGGGAATATCCTTCCATTTTCTGAAATCCTCTATGATCTCTTTTCTTAGGGTACTGTAATTTTCTGTGAAAAGATTTTTGACTTTCTTGGTTAAGTGAATTCCAAGGTATTTCATCTTGCATGATGGTATTCTAAAAGGTATTGTTTCCATAGTTTCCCTCGCAGTGTGTTATCTCTGTAGAGGAATGCTATTGACTTCTGCATATTGGCTTTGCATCCCTCTATAATTTAACTTCTTCTTTACCTATTCTTATTCTTTTTATTTCTACCTCTTGTCTAATGGCTATAGCTAATGATCCCAAAACTATATTGAATAGGACGGGTGATAGAGGACATCCTTGTCTCGTACCTGATTTAAGAATAAAAGATTTCAGTATTTCCCCATTTAGGATTCATCTCAGGGATGCAAGGATGGTTCAATATTTGAAAATCTATAAATGTAATACACTATACTAATAGACTGAAATCTAAAAACCACATGATCATCTCAATTGATGCAGAGAAAGCTTTTGACAAAGTCCAACAATCATTCATGTTCAAAGTCCTACAGAAAATTGGAATAGATGCACTCTGTCTTAACTTGATAAAAACTGTCCATGACAACCTAAAAGCTAATATAATCCTAAATGGGGAAAAACTGAAATCTTTTATTCTTAAATCAGGTACAAGACAAGAACGTCCTCTATCGCCCGTCCTATTCAATATAGTTTTGTAATCATTAGCTATAGCCATTAGACAAGAGGTAGAAATAAAAGGAATAAGAATAGGTAAAGAAGAAGTTAAATTATGACTATTTGCAGATGACATACTTTACTTGGAAGACCCAAAAAACTCCACCAAGAAGCTACTAGAATTGATACACAAATTCAGTAGCATAATTCCCTGAATTTCCACTGGATCTGTGGTGATTTCACTCTTTTCATTCCTTATTGTTTCTATTTGAATATTTTCTTTCCTCTTTTTGATGAGATTAGCTAGGGACTTATCAATTTTATTTAGTCTTTTAAAGAACCAGCTTTTTGATTTGTAGAATCCTTGAACTGTTTTCTTCATCTCAATTCAATTAATTTCTCCTCTAATATTTATGATTTCTTCCCATTTCTGAGCTCTGGGTTTTGTTTATTCTTCCTTTTCTAGATGTCAGAGGTCCAACATTAGGGTGTTTATTTGTTCCTGCTCTATTTTCCTACTGTGTGAGTTCATAGCCATGATCTTAACCTCTGAGAACTGCTTTCATAACATCCCATAAATTCTGGTAAAGTGTGGCTGAATTTTCATTGAATTGCAGATATTGTTGAATTTCTTGCTTAATTTCTTCTGTGACCCACTGATTGCTGAGTAGGGTGTTGTTTAATTTCCATGAATTTATCAGGTTTTTCTGGTTTCTTTTGTCTTTTATTTCCAGTCTCATTGCACTGTGGTTGGATAATATGCATGGGATAATTTCTGTTTTCTTGCAGACACTTAAGCATGACCTGTGGACTAGTATGTGGTCTATTTTAGAAAATGACCCATGTGCAGCTGAAAAAAAATGCATATTCAGCCGTGGTTGGGTGGAATAGTCTGTATATGCCCACCAGGTCCTTTTTTCTAAGCTCTGGTTCAGTTCTACTACTTCTTTGCTAATTTTTTGTTTGGTTAACCTATCTTTTTGAGATAAGGGGGTGTTAAGGTCTCCTGTTAAGATTGTGGTTTTAGATTTAGATTTTTTGTGTTCATTAAGATTTGTCTTATATGGTTGAGTGGTCCTGTGTTTGGTGTATAGATATTTATGAGTGTTACGTCTTGCTCTTGAATTTTTCCCCTAACCAATATATAGTGGTCTTGTGTCATTTGATCATTCTTGGTTTGAAGCTGAGACTGTCTGAGAACAGAATTGCTACTCTTGCTTTTTTTCTGAGGTGCTGACACATGTAGTATTGTTTTCTATCCCTTGAGTTTAAGCCTATGAATGTCTTTTTGAGTTAAGTGTGTTTCTTGTATGTAGCATGTTGTTGGATTTTGTTTCTTAATCCACTGTGCCAGTCTATTTCCCTTATTTGGTGAATTGGGTCCATTTGCATTGATGGGTATAATTGAAATGTGTTCACTTATGATTGTCATGATACTTACCTGCTGTTGTTTACTCCTTTTTATCCTATGTTTAATTTTTTGTGTTCGTTAGTGGGTTCCTTTTGTTCTCATTTGTGCAGTTCTGGCCATTGTGGTTTCTCTTTAGGTCATCTTTCAGTAGCCTGTGTAGGGATGGCTTCGTCATGATGAAATTCTTTAGTTGTTCTTTGTCATGTAAGAATTTCACTTTTCCATCAATTTGAAAGAGAGTTTTGGGGGGTATAGTAGTCTGGGCTGCAATTTGTTTTCATAGAGGACTTGAAGTACTCTGCTCCATGCTCTCCTTGCCTTCATGGTTTGTGAAGAGAAGTCTGCTTTAACTCTGTTGGGTTTTCCTTTGAATGTGATCTGCTTCTTCTCTCTAGCAGCTTCAGTATATTATTCTTGTGTTGGATTTTTGGGATCTTGACTATTATATATCTTGATGGGTTTTTAGTTGGGTTGAAGTTATTTGGCATTCTGTATGTTTCACTTACCTGAATGAAGGATTGTTTCCTCATATTTGGGAAGTTTTCTGCTATTACTTCTGGCCATATTCTTTTTATGTCATTTGTATTGACTCCTTCTTTCCCACTGATGCTTATTAAATCTCACATTGTTCATCTTGGCATCATCTTGCATGTGATTGATTATTTTTTCCTGCATCCTTGTTGTTTTTAAGAGATTCTTTCTCACCTTTTCACTAGGTGTGCCAGCGTCTTCAAGATCTGAAACTGTGTCTTCGCTTTCACTCAAACGGTTTTGTGGACTTGTGATTGAGATTTTAAGTTCTTGTATATCTCTTTGACTCTGCTTCATGCGATCTATTTCTTTCCTGTATTGCTCATGCCAAGAATCCATCATATTTCTGATCTCCTCTATTTTTTTAATCAATGTATTCTTCATAGGTAGCTATTAATTGTTTTACTGCAGAGTTTTTTCCAAATTGTATTTCCTCTATATATTTCTGTAATTGATTCTCTCCTTCAGATGCTATGATTTCAAAGATTTGTATTTTTATTTCAGAAATTATTTCTGCTCTGAGTTCCTTTTTACCTTTCTGCTGTTGTTTCTTTGCTTCCGATCCTGTTAATTCATATGTTTCAGCTGGATTAGTTTTCTCTGTACTTGTTCTTTGTGAGCATTGGGTTTACCCCATACATTTCTGGATTTGATTCATTACTTCAGATGGTATATAATCAAAAATTTCTTTTTTTTATTTCATGCGTTGATTTTGGTCTGAGTTCCTCTATACCTTTCTGCTGGTTTTTCTTTGCTTCTGCCTCTTTTAATTAATTCATTTCCACTGAGCTAGTGTCCTCTGCACTTCTTGGTGGACTTGAGGCCTGAGACTGCCTTTTCCTCCTTGTCTTTTTCATTTTGTATAGCACTGTCCTCTGACCTTGGGTGTAGAGCTTTGGTGCTGTTATGACCTTAGCATGTTATGAGATTTGCGTGCCAATGTATTAAGTTTGAGTTATGCCTGGCCTGGATCTAGCTGTTGTGTTCATTTCCTTTTTGCTGCAGCTCTTTTGGTACAACTGTGAGCCTATGGTTCCCCTCTGTTGTGTCCCTGGTTCAGGGAGCACTGGGGAGTGCAGCAGCTCTCCTGCACACTCACCAAGCCAGGCATGGGTGGTTCAGGAGATTCAGAAAACTTCCCACAGCCTCGGAGGGCTTGGGGGTAGGGGCCCCAGGCATTGCCAAGTAAGTTGGTCTGAGGTGTCTCAGGCTAACCGCTCGGACATCATATTGTTAATTTTCAACAACTAGAAGATAGTCAGCCAGTGGATCTACTTGTTCCCTGTGGATCCCAGAAAGTCCCTACCCAAGACCTCTGCTGGGGTCTCAAAAGGCTAAAAAGAACTAAAATCAAGTTATTTTAAACTTTCAGCTATTCATCAAGAGAAAACTGAATGCCATTGTGCTTTCTTAGCATATTTAGTAGAGGTTCAGGTAAAACATACTTCCCTAGATCCTAATTCAGTAGAAGACCAGATTATTTTTACTGGTAAATTAATTACTCAGACAGCTCCAGACACTAAAAAGGAGCTACAAAAGATTCTTTTTTCTTTTTGTAGAAGCTGATTCCTTCACGTCCTATAATCAGGATTGGCAGAAACATGGAGAGAAAACAAACAGATCAAAAATGGCTGCCCTTTTGGGTCTTAGCCTTTCAAAGTCAGCGAAGACTCAGGACACAGGAGGACTTGTACATAATGTCATGTAACTCAGTTGTGCCCCAAATTTTCTGATCAAGGAGGTCATGGGGCCACTGAGGATTGCAGTCAATGATGTATAGTGTGCTTAAGGAGAGTAACATGGAGAGAAAACTTTCTCTCAGGCTCTCAAAGAGAGCAAACTGGTGAAGCAATGGTCGTGACTCATCCACATGACTGACACTGACAAAGGATCTACATAGTGTGGTGCAGGGTTACAGGATAAAGCCTGAGGTACCTGACTGACCTTATCAGATACAAAAGTTACATTTCTTGTTATATAGGTCTTGCTTTATCTTGGTTTTAACCAACCAGTAGAAAAGTATAAAAACAGAGGTATATAAAGTAAAGCCATATTAATATATTGAGCTGTGAATGGCTCAAGTCAACAACATCTGTGGATAACACACTTCTATTGTGGACTGCTGAACTATGTTGGATTGTTTTAATAAAAAAATAAAAAATAAAGAAAAGTATGAGGGAAGATGGGAAGAATGTACAAAAATAAAGTTTTGAATGGGAAAAAAAGGAAATTAAATATATATACTAAAAATAAGTTTTCAATTATTTTAATTATTTATTCTGTTTTATGTCATGAAAATTTACATATTCTGTGCAATTTATAATTATGAACAAATGTATAGATCTCATAATTACATTTAAAAATTTTAAATATTAAAAAAATTTTCCCACAAAGTTCCATGTAAATAAGGTGAAACTGTTCTGTAACATATATATTATCTATCTGAAAAAAAAAAAAAAAGAAAAAAAACAGCTGCCTTTGTTTGGCCTCAAAACACACTCTAAATCTAATTCTCTGGGCTCTAAGAAGAGCTCAAGGAGGAGGATCCCCTGCTCCCACTGTCAAAAACCAGTCCAGCATAAAAGCGACTACCTTAAAGAACTGCCACAATCCGTGCAGCAGAGCCCTGAGTCATCATGACTAGAGGAAAAACCCAGCCTATGGCTGCTGGACATTTTCACAGATCACTTTGTCTTTCTCCAGCCCTGACTTTCCTCCTAGTCATTATACCTGAACAAAGCAATCATTAGAAAAATACCTCACTTAAGCTGTAACTGGGATAACTTTTGTTTCCATTCATTCTTTTTTAGTTATATCTAAAAGCTCAGCTCTCTCTCATCCTGAGGAGATTTTATCCTGTCTAAATATTATAATATATTCAGGTTGCCAACTAATCAAAATGATGCTGACACTGGTTTTTACAAATGTAATACATGTTGTTCATGTATAAAACTTAGAATATTTCATTGGGCAGAACAGATCCACAAAGACAGATAAAATCTTGTCAGCATAGAAAAAAAGTCTAACAAACACTGACTAAACAGCACCTGACAGCTTTGAGCCTACAGAAGAAGCCACACTTTGTCTTTGGAATATGAAACTCAGAGCCAAGGGATAAAAAAACATTTTGTAGCAGGGCCCTGTGCTTACACCCAGGGGCCATATCCAAATATTCTGTGAACTTCTAAATCTTAAGTTTAAAAACAAAAGAAGTTTTGAGTTCAAAAACAAACAAGTAAAAATTAACATACCTGCTATTGTTACTCTTTCTCACAAGGTGTGACTAGGAAAGTCTGCTATACTGTACTGATACTGCTCAAAATAATTGACAATAAAAATACAATAAGTTTATAAGTTTATAAGTCATCAAAATGTAAACATAATTTTAACTGAAGCTAGAGGGACTTATCATGAAATGTCAGACTACATCAATGAAGGAGTCTAAGAGTCACTGGGTTATAATTGCTATCCTTTAAAAAGTTTTTTAAATTACCTATCAGCTCTAATGATCATACTTAGATTATACAGACCCTAATTTCTCTGAAAATTTGTTCTTTCCTAGAAGATGCCAAAACACAGGTAAAAAATCATACAGGTAAAGCCTATAATGCATATGCTAGATTGCTTTTACTGGGATCCATCAGATCTTGCGCATAGAAAGTTTTATATGACACATATTAAGGCCTTACCTAATCATACTGAGTGTGTCTTAAGTGCCATCATAGCTGTTTTATCTCTACTAAATAAAAAATAAAATTAATAAAATATGCCATGTTCCAAAATCAGATGGCATTGGACATTCTAACAGCAGTACAGAAGGTACTTGCAGAGTTATTAAGACCTAATTGTTATGTGTACATTCCTGATTTTTCTGCTAACATGTCAATAACTGATCAAGATATTAAATAACAGATCAATAACATGTCAGACTCAAGATTTCCCTAGACCTCACACTTACACTCTTTATAAAAAGTCATTACTGTCTCCTCTTGGTGAAAATATTTGTTGACTATATTCATAATTATCCTGTTGGTGTTATTATTTGGCCCATACATACTTAATTGTTTCTTTGGCTTTATCTTCTCCAGACCTAAGACTGTTTACCTACCCAAGATAAAAATGCCTGGTGTCCATTAAGGGCCTTTACATAGAACCTCTGGAGAGTATCTTTAACTGCTGGTCCACAACTAATACCCCTGTCAGCCTGAAAAAGCCAGAACAGCCAGTTAGCACCAATTGTTTCTACATGGCAGTTAGGGTTCCTTCTTCAGAGGGGGAAATGCTGTAGGCAGATGAGTTAGAAATATTTTAGGTAGTGATACTGGGCTGTACCCTCAAGGAGATAGCATGGAAGACAAGATACCTTGCAACTGTGAGAGAGGTGGATAATACTGCTGTGGTCAGAGCTCAAGACCAAAGATCAAACAAGGGCATACTTTCTCTAAAGATAAACATCGGAGATTGATCGTCGCCTTGAGGAAGATAGGAAGTCACTATTCCAACTACTACTGGATAAACCCCTGAATATATTCATGCGCACTTGTTACATACTCACTTCCCCATTTGGTCCTGGATTTAATCAACTTTACCTGAGCAATTGTGCCTGTGACCTTACTGGTTGACCATAGTTTTGCCCTCCCCCGTCACTTGCAAGTTCCCATATTTTTCACCTTGCATCCACCTCGCGTCATAGTTTTGCCCTATAAAAATCTCTAGAAATGGCAGATTCCTCGGCAACCTCTACAGGTTCCCCTTCTGTCCCTCTCTTGGATAGGAGCTTTCTTTTTCCCATAAATATGTTCTGCTCTTTTTTTTTTTTTTTTTTTTTTTTTTCATGGTACCAGGGATTAAACTCAGGGCCTTGTGCTTGCCAGGCAAGCACTAATTCTACTGAGCTATCTCCCTGGCTCTTTTCTGCTCTTAACCTCTCTTGTTTCTAAAATTCATTGTTTGGTTTTAGAGAACATAAACTCTTTCCAGTTATCTTGAAGACTGAAAGTTTCATTCCCCTCTATCAATACTGGCAAATGTCAATCCCATCACTTGGTATGGTTTACAGAATAATTTTTATTACTGATTTTTTTCTTTTGTACCAGGTATCAAACTTATAACCTTAAGTTTATCAGGTGGGCACTGTGCAGCTGAGTTATATTTCTGGCCCAATCCCTGATAATTCCCATCTTTGATTTCTTTTAATTTTACAGCAAATTTTACTGGAAAGTAAATTAAAGGACAGTTTTTGCACTAATACATTCAATTTCAGGTTAACATACTCAGTTCACAAGAAAAATTTATACTACTGTTTGTTCAGTCAATAAAGAATGAGTTCAAAGATGGCTGAACACACAAATAATGAAGTTAATATAAAGCTGAGCTTATCTGGACCAGAACAGGGACTGAAACCAAGAGAGATCATTTATTATTTAAAAGTAGTGGAGTGCATTGGAGCCTACCTGGATAGTATCATATCTTAAAAGTAAGTGAAATGTATAGAAAGGACACAACAGGGAGCAGGGAAAGTTAAAAACCATAATTAAAAGAAAGCCTTGAAGAAGAAAGGGGTGAAAGAGGTCATAGAGCTTGGAAAAAGCACCATCAATAGGGGAAGACACATCCTATTGTTTGTGAACAATGGCAGGCTTTCTCTGTACACCTCCTTTCTTCCAAGTCCACATGTCCACTGATGCACAGAACCTGCATTTATATTCATTTTCATTAGAATCTTAAGTTTGTCATTTGATTTGCAAAGTTGTGATCTAAGAGCCCTATTGTCTCCTAATAGAAAGGGCCCTAACAGTGTAAGAGCTCTTTAAATTCAAATTTAGAGTCACTTTCAACTTTTCATTCTTTTAATCTCCATTTTGCCAATTTATTCTCCATCTCACAGGGAGAATTAGAAATGCAGTACTGTTAAGAATATTCTGCAGTACCTAGTGAAGCTCAGGTGTATCTCTGTCTAAAAATATTTTAATGGTTTATTAAAGTTTTATACCAATAAAGGCACAGGGTGAGGTAGGAAATTCTTCCACAAAGTAGGTTATATCAAAATTTGAAATTTGTAGAACTGTGTTTCTGAAATAATATGATATAAATGCTTTAAAAAGAAAAAATCAAGGATATAATTTGATTACAAAGTTGCTTAGATAATGCACAAGCAAAAATAGAGACCAAAGCTTGTTTTCATAGTTGCTATGTGGCCAGAGAAAAAAGCAAACCTGCACATTAACACAAAGTAAAACATAAACCAATATTGTAAATAAGATGGCTGATTCTGCTTGCTGAAAGTCATTTTTAAGTATTGTGTTTACAGCAAAAAAGTAAGACTTCTGATATTGTCCTCTGAGCCTATTCAAATAAATATTCTATTTTTGTATTTATTAGTGTTAATGCCTTCAAGGTCCTTTATTGTTCTTATGTTGGGGAAACTACATCTATTAGTAATCAAAAAGAGCCAGTTTTAATGAATGACATGAGGTGTCAAGTTATTTTTTGTTCACTTGAAAATGTATTTAGCAGGTTGGTGAGGTAGCTCAGTGGTCTAAAGCACCTGCTTAGGTAAGCTTAGGCAAACACAGGGGCTCGCATTTTGATCCTTGGCACCATATGCTGCACCAGTACTGCCCTCAGGGAGGGCTGAGCCACTCCCCCCAGCAAAGGAAAATGTATTTAGCATTAGAGCATTAACTGAGCCTCCTTTTGTTAGAAAACTAATTCAATTATTTCTGTACTTGCAGACAAATAATTTCAATATAATTACAATGCTGTAGGCAGCTGAGTTAGATAGAAATATCATGGGCAGTCAAACAGGGCTGGGCCCTGGATGGAGTCAGTACAGAAGGGAAGATAGCTTGCAACTGTGAGAGAAACAGGCACCTCCTGCTGTTGGCCAGACTCAAGACAAAGATGAAGCACATGTAACCACAGATGCCCCCAGGGCTGAACATCAGGGATTTATATTCTAAGTGAGTATCAATCACCTTGAAAAAGCTAGACATAGTCACCAACCCAACCCTCTTCAGGAAAATCCCCTGTGCTGTACTCATGCCTACTTCCTATGTGACTTGCTTCCCCATTGGATCCCAATGTAATCAATTTTACCTGAGCAATCATGCTTGTAATCCTCTTGGTCGACCATAGTTTCATTCCCCACATGCCTACCTTGCAAGTTCCCATGTGTCCCTCTGCTTTGCTTTGTGGTTTTGGGTTTTGCTTTCTAAAAATTCCGAGGAAGGGGCTGGGGAGATGGCTCAGTGGAATAAGTGCTTGCCTGGCAAGCACAAGGGCCTGAGTTCAATCCCCGGTTCCACCAAAAAAATAAAAATAAAAATAAAATAAAAAAATAAAAAATAAAAATCCCGAGGAAAGATAAGTTCCTTAGCAACCCACTCTGGTCCCCTTCCATCTTTCCCCTAGTATCTTTCTTTACTTCATTAAAGATACTCTGCTGTTATCCTCCATTGTTCCTAAACTTCATTCTTCAGTGTTAGAGAACACGAACTCCCAGATAACTTCCAGGTTGGGAATTATGTTCCCCTACATAAATGTGAAGTGATTTAGCAGTTAAATCTGTAAGATGAAAGTGGTATGTTCACCTGGCTTCAATTTTGCTGTACCAAAAAAAATTATGTACCAGCAGGTACTATGCGATGAATCCATTTTCCTGTCCCTTTCTTGATGATACCTATCACAAAACCTTAGTTCATTTGGTGTGTTTCAGTTTTTACTTGTTTTTCTTTTCTTTTCAAACTTCAATTTTTATTTATGTATGTTTATAGCACATGATAGTTGCATTTACCATGGGGAGATGGTAGATGTATAGAATACATCTTAATTTTTCCTCTGCTTCCTTCCTTCCATCATCTCTTAACTCCCTTCTATTTTGTGAAAGATCTATCTTCCATTTCCTATTATCCATCTTTTACTTTGCTCTTTTATTTATTTATTGCGCACTTTCTCTGGTAGTCTCAGCAAGAATGACCACAGTAACTAGATCTGTAAACCAGGAGATACAACATTGTAATGTAAGATTATACAATGTAGATTATAATGCATCATTATATAATGTATGTTATTGTTTGTGTCTAGTTATCCCCCTAAAGCCTCATGCAGTTATGGGGCGGACTTCCGGAGTTTGTGATTAATTCATGATCCAGTGCTGGGATCATGGGTGTGAGTGCCACACCTGGCCTTGGGTGGATACCCTGAATGGAACATGAGGGACACAGACTTGCTCTCTGCTACCATTGTTCCCACTATTCCTCTCTTTTGCTCTTGTTGCTTTGCCGTCTTCTACCATCATGAACTGTGGCCCTCTCCGTTGAGCCACTCTGCATAGGAGCCAGCCAAGTATGGACTGAAACCTCCACTAACTGTGAGCTAAATGGTTTCTTTCCTTTATTTTGGGTGTTGGGTATTTTGTCCCAGCAGTGAGAACAGAGTAACTAAGACAATGTAGAACTTAATTGTACAATTAAAATAAAAGACCCAAATAAAAAAGTACTGTCATAGAAACTAGTGCATCCCTAAGAATAGGTATTAATAATAGAGATGAAAATGATATTGGAAGAGAACAGACAAATTCTGCTCAGGAAAGCTTTTAGTGATGTACATTTATATATCATAAAAATATATGTGATATCTTATTTTCCTGGGGGATATTTTTGCTCTAATTTTGCCCTGAAAAACTTTATCTTATGAAAATAACCACATGATTTAACTATGGCAACCTGTCTCTTTTTTTCTGAGAGAAAGAAAATAACTGAAAATAGAAAAACTAAAATCCTTTTGAGAAATATCCAATGAAAGAATCATAAAGGATAACTGCTAGATCAATGAATCCAAAAATAGTTGATTGTCATATAATGCCAATGAGTTTAAAGGGGAAAAATGACAGAAGAAGAAATGGTAGGGCTGGGGTATGGAGTGGTAACTACTAATGGTTCTAGCAAAGAAAATTTGGAGAAATCTATTCAGCTCTCTAAAAGCTTTCCTAGAAGAATTTTATGTTAAGAAAAATGATTAGACTGATTTACCTTCCAGCCTAATTGGACAAATCAAGAGTTGATAGTCAGTAGATACTAATCTTAGGCATTCAATTAACAGTTTATTTATAGTGGTTAAATAATGATTATTCCACAGCACAAAAATCTAATAAAGTCTGCTTTAATTTCCCCTACACTGTTATGTCAGTGCTATTTAATGATTTGTTTAAAAAGATTTACTGAATAGAAATATGTGGTTAAATATGGGGTAAAATAGGAGACTTGCAATAGATTTATATTCCTCTTGCAAGATGAGTAGTGAAAAGAAATGAATATAAATTATTTAAGATATGTGGTATGAGTTGTTTTTTAGCTACATATAAAGAATGCTAGGTAGAAGAGTTCTTTTTATCATTAAATTTGATACACTTTGAATAAATTTATATCTTGGCCAAACAGTGCTTCTATTATAGTAAAAGGATTACAGTAAAATATGATATAGGCCGATTATTAGTTGGTAATATTTAAAGCAATGCTTCCTCAACTATATTGTGCATGAAAGACTCAAAACAAAACAAAATGAAAAACCAAAGAAACCTGTTCTGAAATAAAAACATTTGGAGAACATTGATTTCTCAAATTCTTGGACACTCACAATAAATGCTAGCTAATCAAATCTCCAATAAATTCTGCACTGTGATGGTTATTTTTGTCAACATAACTGGATTTAGAGATGTCCAGAAAATTGGCAAAGCATGCTTCTAGATACCTCTGGGAGATGTTTCTATAAAAGATTGGCATGTGGGCCCATCACCTGAGTGGGGCAGGTCAATCCTAAATATAGAAAACATTGCTCAGTAGTTGGGTCCCAGCTAGACCAAAAAAGTGGAACGAGAAGGAAGCTCAGATATGTACAGACTTGACCCTTCTTGAGCAAGTGCCGTTTTATTCCCTGAAATTCCTGTGGATGTTGAACAAGTATTTGCATCACCAGCTGCCCAGGGGTTATCAGGCCTTCATCTTTGAACTGGGGCTGCCTCCTGTGTTACTGCCCTGCTGAGGTTTCCAGATTCTTGGGTAGAGGAGCTGTTGCTCTCCCTGGTTCTCCAGTCAGCCGCTGTAGGACTTCTCAGCCTCTCACTATGGAAGCCAATCTAAGAAATACTGCCTTATAAGTATATATGGTCCAGTGCTTTTGTTCCTCTGAAGAACCCGGATATATACGGCAAAATGCCTGTGTAGGGCTTCTCTAATCTATTTTTTAAAAATAATTGTATTGAGAAACAACAATGAGACAGTTTCAAAATTGATTAGGAAGACAGTTTCAATAATTATTATATTACATATTGTTGTCTTCTTATCTAATCTATTTTTATGTGATACTTTTTTGTCCTCAAGTGCTGATGTAGAGGGAAAAAGGATCACCAGGTTTACGAAACTCCAAAGAACCCAAGTAGAGGGCCAAGGAGATAATTTAGTGGTGTGGTATGAGTACCTGCCTACCTGGCAAATGCAGTGTACCAAGACAAAAACAAAAACAACCCATTCCAACCCAACCCAACCCAACCCAACCCAACCCAACCCAACCCAACCAAACCAAACCAACCAAACAAAAAACAATGAACCTGAGTAGAAGAATTAAATAAATCATTTCTTTACATTAAAGTTTTCAAAGCTAAAATTAATTGTTATAGTTGCTTATTTTAGTCCTTAGTTGGTAAAACATTTTATGTTATTATTTGTTTTCTTTGCTATCTAATACTTTTCTACCCTGGAATATTTTCATGAGTTTAAATTTTAACTTAACTGAGCTGAAATTTCTTTTTTTTTTATTTTATTTTATTTGTGTATTTGGTACAGGGCCTCACTACACATCTCAGACTCATAGTGACCCTCCTGTTTTCTGCCTCTCCAGTGCTGGGATTACAGGTGTGCGCCACCATGCCTAGTCTTGGTGGCTGGCTCAGCATACCCAGGGGCGGGGCCAGTGCAGCATGTGATAGTCGGGGATAGAACCCTGGTCCCTGTGCTTGCCTTAGCATGTGCTTAGTCCACTAAGCTATCTTGCCAGCCTTCAACTGAAATATTTTTACCATAAATGAATGTCCATTCATAGATCACAGGCATAACTAAAATGGGAAACTTTCAATACTCTTAATTATAATAAATGAGAATATATTTTTATGTTTTTAATTTTTAAAAAATAGTTTTATGGCTTGAATTATTATCTCACTAGTGAAAGATATGCTGAAATCCTAGTCCCCGGTACTCCCGAATGTGACCTTACTTGAAAATCAGGTTGTTGCATGTGTAATTAGTAAAGATGAGGTCACATTGGACTAGTGTAGACTCTTGGTCCAACATGAATGTCATATTTATAAGATGGTGGACAGAACATCTTAGCTTGTTTAAGGTCCTATAACAAAAATAGTACAAATTCAATAGCTACAAACAGTACAATATATGTCCTACCATTCCTGGTCAAAGCAGACTTGGTGAATGTACAAGTCCACTTTCTGGCTGATAGAAGATAACTACTTGGTGTGTGTGTGTGTGTGTGTGTGTGTGTGTGTGTGCACGCATGTGGTGGGAGGAAGAAGTAGGTTCCTAGTATCTTTTATAAAGACATGAGTTCCAATCATGAACACTCCACCTTTGTCACTGAGCCACCATCCATAGGCCCTGAAAATTACTGTCTCAGCATATGATTGCTTTTTGGCGAACACCAATACTCAGACAGATACGTTGAGAGAGAAGATGGCTAAGTGGTGGATGAAGGCAGGAAGTGAGGATGAAGGCAGCAATTGGTCTCGGGCATCTACAAACCAACGAGAAAGGAAGATTGCTGGCAAAGAGCAGAAGCTAGAAGGGCAAGGACACCCCCCACACACACACATACACACAAGGTTCAGTGTGACCTTCATGACTGAAATCTTGACTCAGAGTTCTGGCCTCCACAATCTTGAGATATACATATTATTTTTTAAGCCACCCAGGTTGTGGCCCCTTACTGTGGTAGCCCACCAATCTAATATGCACAGTACAAAGCTATGTAAAATAATATTGACACCACTAGCGATGCTAGTTCCTTTAACTAGTAAATGTTGAATGTAGTTGAAAATTTGGCTCCTCTAGTTTCTTAGCTACCTTCCAACTATTCAGCCATTACATGTGGTTAGTGTACATAGGGTAGTGTACACACAGAGCCTTTCTTACTGCAGAAGGTTGTAGCACATGATTGTGTAAAGTGATTTTCAAATTATTCAAGGATGTCTGGTATTAGAAAACCGGTGGTCTTGGAAAAAGGTCATTTCAAATAGCTAATTTCAGTCACAGACTTTTTCTATTTTAAGGTGTGTTTTTTGTTTTTTTGGTTTTTTTGGGGGGGAAGGGTCTCACTTCTAGATCGGACTCATAGTGATCATCCCGTTTACAGCCTCCCACGAACTGAGATTACAGGCACGCACCACCACACCCACACCCTGTCTGAACTGCTATTTCAGCTTGCCCTGGTGGTTGGGTGGGCAAGGCAGGCTGGGATTGAATTCTTGGCCCCCGCTCCTGCTTCCAGGAACTTTAATTCACTGAGTTATTTGGCAGGCCCTTAAGAATTATTATGTGTGTCTCGATATGCCAGTATACCCTGTGCAGTCACAGGTGGCGCTTTGGAGAGATGACTGGAACACAGAGATCAGAGACTCAGCAGTGGATTAGCCAACTGATGAGCTGATAACCAAGTGTGATGTTGGGACCTGCAGCCTGACTCCAGAAGCTGGGTGTGGAGTGGGAGAGTACATCTCTATTCCTCCAGGGCCATGCCATGAGCAGTTTTTCTCTGCCCTGCCACTCTGCCTTGGAAGCCAGCTGACTATGGATTTAAACCTCAATCAACTATGAGCCAAAATAAACCTTTGTTCCTTAAAACTGTGGGTGTTAGCTATTGTGTCTCAGTGGAGAAAGTAAGATAAGAAATTTTTATTAACCTACTTAAACTTTTTTGAAGTAGAATTTTGACAATGACTTTATTCCTGACTAGGAAGATAAAAAAGATAAGGGGATCAAGAGCCCAATGAGTGGGTGGGAGATAAAGAAAGGAATTAAGATGTATGATGTACGCATCCAACTCCCCACCAGGAATGCCAGCATTACGTACTATAAGCATCTGCTAATAAAGAAAATGATCTGAAAAACTAAAGATGTGAACATTGCACCAAAGACATAATTTGTATGGTATATTTTAAACTACGAATTTCATTTATCCTCATAAAATCTACCTAATTGCTTCAACAGAAAGTTTTCACACATTATTTTTAGTATCTTTTGGAAGACACCAAGGTCTAACACAAAGGTTAAGGATGTGTCCCTTCATGGTTTCCTGCTTACTTAGAGAAGAAACACAATGAACATTTAAACTGCAAATAGTGATTTTCTAGGAGTCACCATGACCTTCTGATGTGACCTCTCAGCTACCTGGTTTGGGCAGTTTCTAGAGTTACATAAGATTTCTGAATTCAAAATAATAAAACTTTCTTTGGCTAAGAAAGCCAAATACTTTGCTGTGTACTTAGGTTCATCAAATCAAAGCATGACATCAATAGCATATTTGTAGTTATTTACAGAGCACCTAGAAATACCATGAGGAATTTGTGTTTCTGAAATGGATATAAACATCCTGTACACTTAATGGAAGAAGTGTAGTTACCTAGCTATACACATTGAAAATCGATCTTGTATTCTTGAATACTATTGGTCAAATACTTTACCTCAAAACACATTCCATGAAATTAAGCAAACTGGCTCTGGGCATAGCTGGCCTCTAAGACCTGTCTCAACTGTCATTAAGGTCTGGAGACAGAGTGTTGTTTATGATCATGTTGCCAGAGAGCCAATATTCTCAGTAATAAAGTAGACATATTTAGAAAAAGAATAATAAAATCAGAAATTAGATTGACTTAAAAGTCTCATATTTTAAGAAAGGTTAAAAATATTCATGGACAAAATAAAGTTCTTCCCTGGCAAGAATGAAAAAATAATCACCACAGGATTCTTCAGAGTTAGAACAAAGCTGAGAGGGTATTCCATGCTTCTTCCTCTAGGTCTTTGTTTGTCCCTATCAAATGACACCTCACTTGGACTGTCTGAGAGACCAATTTACCTAAAAATAATGCCATAATAAATGCAGTCACATTTCTGTTCCTTATAAGCTGTGGGGAAAATGAAGTCTCCATGGCTTCAATCATAGGCTGTAGAAATTATTATTCTTATTATTAATTATTTCTACTATGATAATAGTAGTGACATTGTGTCAAAAGAGTACTATAGCTTAAGTTATAAACCCCAAGTCTGTAGGCTGAACTCCAGCATCCAATGTGGCTCAATGTGGAAACAGCTCATTTTGAGAAGTAGTAAAGTTCAAAGAGGTTGTAAAAGGCAATGATTAGAGCCAATGGCATTTGTGTCTTTAGAAAATGAAATCTTCTATCAGTTTTTGAAAATAGCAGTTGATGTGTAGAATTTTCACCTTGACTAATGCTGTATGCTCCATCAGTTTTTGAAAATAGCAGTTGATGTGTAGAATTTCCACCTTGACTCATGCTTTTGCTAATAGCTACAATCTAAGCAAATACATGGAGGACAGTAATATGTAATACAAAAACTAGGCTTGAATACCTGACAACTTGGTCCTCTAAAGTGTACTGTTTTGAATGTCATAGCAGTTATTATTATACTCTCTTTAAGAAAACTTTTTAAAAGTTAATAAAAAGATAAGAACAAAAATGTAAGGTTTCTTGAAAGCAAGAGGTAATGTCCAACTATATGCCCAATCTTACACAACTATATCTGCTAATCTGAGCATAAAATAGATAATTTATCAACCATTGTTAAACAACTATTCTCGATTTGAAAACCTGTAACACACCTACTGTTCTATGTTGCTCTGTTTCTTTCTTTGTTTCTGATTTTTGTTCTTGCTTTGCTTTTACTTTTCAAAATAAAACTAAATTATAAAAAATGAAATATCAAAGTGCTTGTGGTGTCTCATGTCTCTAAACTCAGCAATCAAGAAGCTGAGGCAGGAGGTTCCCTGTGAGTTAGAGGCCAGCTGCGCTATGTAAGGAGACCCTGTCTCAAAACAAAAGAAAAGAAAAGAAAACAAAACAAAACAAAAAATCAAAGAACATGATCTCTTTTTGCTGAGAGAAGCCTCAATGAAAATGTGATCATTGGCAAGCACGAGGAGGAAAGCTTTCACCAGCATTTGTCATGGACTGCTAGCTTCCAGGAATGTGAGAAAATAAATTTCTTGTGTTCAGGTCATAGTCTGCTATTTTGTTATGATGTTCTGAGTTTAATAACACCTCAAGGTGAAATGTGTACAGGGTTAGGTCCTTATCAGGCTTGATCATTTTTTAAACTTAAAAGCATTGTGTGTTTATAATGAGTGCTTTATACATATTTGCCAAATAAATGGCTGAATGAAAAATCATGCATCACTTTATATTTCCTTGAGTAGAGTTTACTTCAGAAGCTTTACTAGGGACTGTACAGGGAGGCAGAGTGCAGGTTATTGCAGCGCCAGTCCCTGGTCATTCCCCCGGTGTATCCTTTAACCCGTCTGTCCTTTCTTTTCTTTCTACCTGTTAGTGTAAATTACAATTTACAGTTCAGAATCTAGACTGCCTGAGTGTAAGTCTTTGCTCTATTACAGTGACCTTTGGAAAGAAATGGATCCTGTCCTTTGTTCCAGTTATGGGCTATTTAAACATTGAAATGATACATATAAAGCCTAGAGGAAATGGAGTGATCTCTCATAAACAGCAGGTATCAATCATTTCCAACTATAAGACTTTTTGTAACTTCAGCCTCTAAGTGGAATTTTTTTTTCTTCCAGAATTTATATTTATACAAATATTTTTGATTTATAATATAGCACTTCTTCCATTACTGTACACCCACCTTTAACTATAGGTATAGTTTGTCTCCTCATCTTATATTGAAAATTCTTTTAAACAAATCACTTATACCCTTTTTGCTGTTAGCATGCCTCAAAATATTTCACTCTGGCATCCTCCCATTTCTGCCCATGCTTTGTTTTCCTGAATATCTTAAAATACATAGATTATTACTTCTGTTGTTAGTTTTAAACTGAATTTTACAGTACTGAGCACATTTTCTTCCTCCTTTCTTTCTGTGGTCTTGCTTCTGTTTCACCAGACTTCTCCCTAGCTACCAAGTGATGGGCTTGAGATGTGTGAGCTTTGGGAGACATGGCAAGCAAAGTGGAAAACGAACTTCACTGGGCTTGGGATCTGCTCTGGGGCATGCTGGAGCACATTTCTGGCTGTGTTGTGTCATGGAGACAGGACCTTAAGGGCTATGACTTGTCCCTTTCCCCTTTCCCTCTGGCACTGTTTCCAGCCCTGTTTTCAGGCCCCTATGAACTCTTTGCTCTGCTACACCCTTCCACCACTGTGTTTCTGTCTTAGTGACAATGAGCCATGGACTCAATCTTCTGAAACATAAGGCACTTTCAAACTGTTGAATCTTTACACTGTAAATTTTGAGCTCTATGTTTTAAGAAAAAGGATGTGAATTAATATAGGAAAACATGAACTCCTGAGAAAATGCTCTATCAAAATGAGATTTGTGCCTTTATGAAAAAAGCCAAAGTTGATTGGTCCCTTTCACTCTGCGAGGACATATCCAAAAATGTACTATGTATGAATCAGGAGACAGATCTTCATGCCAAATTTGTGTATACATTATCTTTGGGTTTCCCACTCTCCAGAACCTTGTGAAAGAAATTGCTGAATTTCCCCCCCAGAGAAATAAGCTTATTGGCTTTTAGTACAACAGTTCAAAGTGATACCACCCTGGTTGGGTATATTCCTACATTTCCTGCAAAGTTCTGCTTTTCATGTATTTTTGGAAACCCTGAATCCTCTGAGTCTAATACATTCAATGACACCGCAAAACCAAAATGACATCATAATTTTCCCATTTATGTGGGGTTTATGGAGCTCCATAGATCTATCTCTCAGTGAGCCTAGTGGACCTGTGAACCTGTTTTGTGGCTAATTTCCATTTCTAATGTATAATTTGGGAGAAAAGTACTTTGAAGGTGGCAGAATAGCCACATTGATTCTATTACCATGTAGTAAGGACTATTATACTTGAAAGGGCAAGTCATTAAAATTGTCTTCACCTAGGAAAATAATGAATCAAAAGTAACAATACATACTTGGAAATATTGTAGAGATTATTGCCACTATAAATGACTTGGATGGTGTAGGGCTGGTTATTTCCATTGCATTCCCACTCAACTCTCCTATTTTGTCTGAGCAAAAGACAGATGGATCTTAGAGAATGACTGTGTATTGTAATAAGATTGTCCAAATGCTGATTCTAATTGCAGCTGCTGGACCAGATGTGGTTTCATTGCTTGGGCAAATTAACACTTCTTTACCACCTAATATGTAGCTATTTCCAGAAATCAAATGCCTTCTTTCCATGCTTCCTAATAAGACTCATCAGAAAAAACTACTTTAGCAAGGCCAGAAAAATACCTTCATTGCCCTGTTGTAGAATAATACCAGTTCTCCAACATTATGGCATAATTTATTTACCAAGGATCTTGGCTGTCCTTCCTTCCTGTTTGGTACAACACTGGTTCATTACATTGGTGAAACTATAATGTATGTACCTAGTCAGTAAGAGGGAGCAACTACAATGGACTTGTCTGTGAGGAATTTGTATGTCATGACATGCTGTCAGTCCATTTAGGTTTCTCTAATAGAACACATGATGCTGAGTATTGTTTTAAGTTTAAGGAACAAGATCAGGTAGTGTGTGTGGTCTGTTCATTCTCTGGTGATGGCCTTCCTTGGTTTATGTCATAACTTGATGTAGAAAAGGAAACAAAAATGACCACATATAGAAGAGATTAAGAACCTGGGATGGCTTTATTCTGTCTTTTTCTATTTTTTTGGTGCAGGGTCTCACTATGCATGCAGCCCACATTCATAGCGATCTTTCTGCTTTTTGCCTCCCATGTGCTGGGATTACAGGCGCGCGCCACCGCGCCCGGATTGCATCGCCGGCTCAGCGCACCCGAAGGTGGGCCGGCGCGCCTGGGGGAACCAAGGATCGAACACTGGTCCCTGCGCTTACCTAAGCAAGCGCTTAGTTCGCTGAGCTATACCGCTGGCCCTGCTTTATTCTATAGGAATATTCATTCATCAAAACTAATTTTTTCATAAAATGGCCATTAATTTCTTCTACGGGTGGGGTCACTGTGACTTAACTGCTTTCCAGTGTATCTTTTACCACTTCAACACCACCGCATTAGGGATCACTACATAGATCAGACTTGTAGTGATCCTCCCGCTTTCATCCTCCCAAGCACTGGGATTATAGGTGCACACCACCATACCCAGTGTCAGTCGCCCATCTCAGTGTGCTTTGGGGGTGGGGCTGGCAGGGCATGCCAGGGATGTAACCCTGGTCTAATTTATAATAGTAGCAACACCCTGTGCTGGAACATGGTTCAGCATCATATAAATCATATGGCTATTTATAGCCAGAATTTATGCAAACAGGAATTAAAAAGGGTAGAACTGGGAGTGGTACCACACACTATTATTCCTAGTGACCCACTTACAAAATTTCTGATTCCTGTTCCCATGACCTTGTGCTTTGCTAGTTTAGCAGTCTTGTTTCAGAGGAAAAAAGTTTCCATTGGGAGGCGTAACAATGATTCCATTGAACTGGAAGTTAAGATTGCTGCCCAGTCATTTTGGCCTCCTCATTCCCCTGAATCAATAGGCACAGAAGGGAGTTACTGTTGCTGATTGCAGTGATTAATTAGACTAATAAAGGGAAATTGGGCTACTCATTCACAAAGGGCATAAGGGAGAGTATGCTTAAAATATAACAGATCCTTTAGGGAATCTCTTCATATTACTATGCTTTACACTAAGGTCAATGGAAAACTACAACCCAATCTAGGTAATGCTATTAATACCCTGGACCTTTCAGGAATTAAGATAAAGAGGGATAATGACTTTCCTCTGAAATCAAAGGAATAGAAGCAATAGGTAGTGAAAGGAAGTACTTCTAAGTACCAGTTAAAATCACTTGATCAGCTAAATAATGAGGATGCTAATTACCATGAACATTTCCTCCTGGCTTTGTTATGTGATTATTTTTTGGTCTTGTTCAGACAGGGTCTTGCTGTGCAGCTTAGGCTGACCTGAAGCTCACTTTTTAGCTCGGGCTGGTCTTGAACTCATGACTCCCCTGCCTTAGCTTCCCAAATGCTGAGGTTACAGGCGTGAGCCACCATGCCAGGCTTTGTTTTGCTGTGAATATTTTAAATATAGTGACTGTATATGGCAAATATCTTTTGTATTCTTTCCTTTCATATTTTTATGTAAATGAGGCCCTAACTTAATATCATATCATAGTTTTTAAGTTACAGGTTATCAAAAAGACAAATCCTACTGAATGATGATATATCCTCTTCTGGGGAATGGAGTAGTTTGGACTTGGTTGCATCAGGATAGTCACATCATGCTAGGTAGTGCCATAGTTTTGAGTGAGGATGTCACCTCAAGTCTCATGTCTTCAGAGATGAGGCACTTGTGGGTGACTGGGAAGTGCTTTACTTGTCAGTGGATTAGCCATGGTGAATCAGCAGGTGACTCAGGCCATGACCTGGAAGGACAGATGTCTCTCCTCCATGCCTGCTTTATGCTGCGGTACTTGGATGTCATGGCACAAGCAGCTTTTCTCTTTCAGTCCACTCCGCATACTATTTCTTCTCCATTGTGGCTGTTTGGCTCTCTGTGAACTGAAAGCTTCAATCTGTGAGCCAAAGTAAACCCTGATCCTCTAAATTGTGAGTGTTGAATACTGTATCCCAACAATAAGAAAGTGACTAAGGCAGAAGAGGTTATGTTTTCATTTGGAGTCAAATAAAATTTGAGGAATTATTTGGAAGTGCCAAGTTGAAAGAGGATTGATTTGTGATGACTAATGTGTGTTGACTTTACTGATTAAATAGAGTCCAGGTTTTGGGGCAAATATTATTCTGGGTGTTCCTGCAATGTTAATTTTGAGCATGTTAACAATACCCTGAGGAAATGAAATTGCTCCCTCTAAAATCAATTAAAAGCCTAAATAAAATTAAAAGTTTGACATCCTCGAAAGAAGAGGGAATCTGCCCTTGAGCTGAGACAATTGTTTCAGTCTTGCAACTCAGAGACTTAAACATTAATTCTTCCAGAGTGTAGAGGTTACCGACCTTGGACTATACCACTAGTTTTCTTGATTGTGGGCATTTGGATTTTGATTTGGATGGAACTACACTATCATCAGTCCTGATATCCAGTTTATTCTCTATATATCTTTGAGCTTACCAACCTTCATAAGCATGTGTTAAGGGCTGATCAGGCATGCTTATTGAATGGATGGCAAGTGCTTGAATTAATAAGACAAGAATATAAAGTTTGGGGGTACAGGAAGGTCAGAACTATCTTGAAGCTAAGACAATGGACTTTTCCAGATTGCCTCTTTATTAAAATTTTGCAGATTAGGAGGAAATATAGGGAACTGAAGGAATTAGCTGAAGCAGAGGGTCATGAAGATGAGTGAGGCCTTGACAAGTAAAAACAAAGACTTTTCCCATCGGAAATTTTGCCAAGAGAACTATCTTATCTCTAACGTTGGCAGTTACAGCCCTAGAGTAGGAGTGAGAGCCAAGCATTCTCTGCTGTAACTTGAACTTGCCCCCAGAGGTGTCACTGTGTCATAGACCAACACAGGTCTCCATGGTGACTGTTGGCATGGAGAGTTATGCTTTCTGCATGCCAGCTGCTTGCCCTTTAGGCAAGTCACTTGGGCCTGGGACAGACACACCAGTAAATATAGAAAACAATTAGTTAATTTTAAATCTTGCTTCATAGTGGACTCTAACAATGAAGTTAACTGAATTTTGTACCATCTCAGTCTCTCTCTCTCTCTTTCTCTCTCTCTCTCTCTCTCTCTCTCTCACACACACACACACACACACACACCTACACTTTATATTGGTTTTATTTCTCTAGAGAACCCTACATCATACAATTCACTGACATATAATTCACTGATAATATTTGGAGTTAAAATTCCAAGAATTTGATTCATAATTTTTGATGGTACCATTAATTCATAATTTATAAAATAAATATTTACCACCTACCACTCGAAGCAATTGTAAAAAGACACTCATTTTAAATTCTATTTCCATTCCTCTATTTAAAAATTGCCAGAATTCAGGATGTCACCAGCAAAAACAATACTCCATCAACAAACTGCAAATGATCCAGTCAATGATCTCAACATTAGGAGAGTGGTCACTTAGTAAAATCTATGCTTCTCAACTAGCATAGGTCACAGACACATCAATTTTTCTGTTAAAATTCACATTTTAGAAATAATGTTTTAAGGTCAGGTTCTTCATTAAGTTGAAAAAATTAAAACTCTATAATATATTTAAATATAGTATATTTTGACTGAGTGGTGCCTATAGAAAGAAGCTCCTGAACACAGGACGGAAAAATACAGGAAACTAAATAATCCTTACCACCAGTACAAGTGATTCTTATGTGAGTTTCCTAAATAAATGTTCTATTGAAATGATACATTGTTATTTGGAGGCATTTATGATTTCTGCTTCTATTATTGAATTATGTCTGACATAAAATTTTAGATAAGCCCATTATTCAAAATTTTTGAACATCTGTTCTTGGCTAAAGTCCTCCCTTCCCTTCCCTTCCCTTCCCTTCCCTTCCCTTCCCTTCCCTTCCCTTCCCTTCCTTTCCTTTCCTTTTTCTTTTCTTCTCTACCAGGAATCAAACTTAGAACCATGAACTTGCCAGGCAGGTGTTTATGCCTCTGAACTATCCTCTCAGCCCTAAAGTTCTTTCTTAAGTATTGAGACAACAAGGAAAATGACCCTAGGTTTGTTGCCCAAAGAAGAGAGGAAAAAACTAGAAGAAAGCAAAGATGAGTACATTCAATGGCAACATTCTGTGCTTTGCTACATCTGTCTTTGTGTACCTTTCACTTTCCGGTGTAATCATGGACTTTTAAAAGAATGTCTAAGACAGCATCACTTGGCTTAATGGCAGTTCATTCACACACAAAAAAAATGAGGTTTCTTAGATAGACACAAAGATAGCTAAACCAAAAACTGAGCTACAAGCAAAGCACCTACTTAACCATGTATCATGTTTCCCATTGTAGAGATAAAGTTCAGGGTCTTAGCATTGTACTCTTTGCTACATACTGCTAAGCTTTTAGAATATGTAACTTGACAAAGACAAGTAAGACATACTTGCAAACTTTCTAACCTTGGGTCCTCTATTTGTGGATGTGAGGCTTGTATAAGTGAATGAATGGCATAAATGTGGCTCTTGATTTTAGGAAATTTTTCACAAATTCAGCCATAGGAAGAAAAAGAACCTGTGTGTGTGTGTGGGGGGGGGTCTGTCTGTCTGTCTTTGTCTGTCTGTATTTGGTACAGGTTCTCACTATGCAGCTTAGATTTGAAGTAATCTTCCTGTTGTCAGCCTCCCCAGCACCGGGATTACAGGACAGCACCACCACACCTGGTCTTGGTGGCTGGCTCAGCACACCCAGGGGTGGGGCCAGCATGGCATGCAGTGCTAGGGATGGAACCTGAGTTCCTGAGCTTGCCTAAGTAGATGCTTAGTTTGTTGAGCTAACTTGCCAGGCTGGAAAAAAGAATGTAACAGAATTGGTCTGACAAATGTGAGTGACCTCAATGATCTATAGCACTGGATTTGATCAAGAGTGCAAATGGTCATCTTTCTGCAGGACTTGAAAATAATTACTCTATTGGTGGTTCAACAAGATGACTTTTAGCTATATTCTAAAACTATAAAGTTCTATGCTTTGAGATTTTAATAAGTGGCAGTCTTTGCTTTGGGAAAGTACTTCAATTATTATTAAAACCCTCACAGATGCCCAATAGCATCATTGCATAAAAGTTAAGAAATTTCACTGAGTAAATACATTAAAAATTTTATTTTTATCTTTTTTAGTGTTTCATCATGCAGTTCATGCTGGCCTTGAACTCACTTTGTAGCCCTGGCTAGTCTCAAACTAAGAGCAATCCTCCTGCTTCAGTCTCTTGAATACTGGGATAAACAAGTGTGTATCACCATACCCAACCCAAATAACTATAAACACAATAAAATGTTCATTTTTATACTCAGCCAAATTGGAAGGTGTGCAATATTTCATAAACTAAAATTTTCCTTGGAATGCAATTTTGCATGCTATAAGGGCATGGAAGGGCATTTATATATTTGCATTATCTTATCCACAGAAAAATAAAATACTATCTCTCCGAGCCCATTGCCCACGATCCATTTTCACAAATTTTCTTTTGTTTTGGCTTCATTTTTTTTGTTTCAGAAATCATCATTACTACCAAGTACAATGACAAATTTTGTTGAACACTTGTTTTTTTTTTTGCTTTTATTTTAAATATTTGGTACAGAGTCTCTCTATACAGCTTGGACTCATAGTGATCCTCCTGTTTTCAGTCTCCCCAGCTCTGGGATTACAGGCATGTGCCACCACGCCCCGACTTGGTCCTGGCTCAGTGTGCCCGGGGTGGAGCCAGGGTGGCATGTGATGCCATAGATCGAATCCCTATGTGTGCCTAAGCAGGTGGTGAGCTATCTCTGCTGAGCTACCTTGCCAGTCCCTGAACCCTTGCTTTTAAGCATTTGATATCTGCTTGTTTTATGATACTCCAGGGAACTGTTTTATTTTTTTCTTGTATTTTCACTACCTCTAATAAAAGGTCAAGACTAAAATGGTTCTTCAGAAATATATAATTGCACATAGTAATCTAGTTTCAAAAAGTTAATGGGTTACCAAAAATATGATACAAACTTTCTGTGTGTTTATATGAATACTATTTTTGAAATGATGTTCTTATATACATTTAAAGTTCTTATATACAAGGTCCTGTAAGGTTACTATCATATTTATCATGGATATTGATAACATATTAATAAAATATCTTACATACACTACAACTGTCTATCAGAATCCCATCAAAGGTGAGGCTAATTTTCTTCTTAATACATTTTGAAGAGGCAGATTGATTCATGGCATCTTTCATCTCTCCTTGACTACTTGTTTCTGTGACACTTATGACCTCTAACTTTTTGTTCTGTTACAATTGTTTTGGGCAGCAAGAGAAGTTACCAGAAAGCTCTGCCAGGTGATACGCAGGAGGTGGGCTGGAGCAGCTGGCCAAGGACATGTGTTAGGTTGAATCAGGTTAAAACTCCAACAGTCTTCTCTCCTTTATCTCAGCTGATGTGTTTTAATTTTCCAAAATACTTATAGTTTTCTCAAAGTTCTCAAAAACATGCACCATTTGAAAAGATATGAGAATACTCAAATATGACAAAGAATGAAATATTGACTTCTAAAAAATGAATAAAACTTTTCTTTAAAGAATTTTATTGTATTAAATGAGAAGACTGAATGGTATATACTAACTTCTAAACATTTTCGAAGCCCTCTTACTTCACTGATAGTGCAATATATTAACTCAACTGTTGAGAGCATTCCCTTTATTTAGTCTTTGTCTGAAAAAAAAATAATACTGCTGTGAATAGTCAGTTGAAATAGAGTTGAGAACTTGTCCTTCAAGATGTTTTTGGTAGAAGAGTTAATGTTGTCAACTTTCATAGCTTCTTCCACCTTCTAATTTCTTTAATCATCATAAACATATATTTTTCTAGTGGGGGAAGGTGGCACATGGGATTTTTCCACTGTAATATGAGCTAAAAAGAAAATTAAACCTTTCTGTAAGTGCAGGACCTATTCCATCTCCTCCTGGGCTGCTAATTTCCTTGACAATTTTTGCGAGATAATTTAAAAATTGATGGGACTTTCCTATTTTCTTTTTATTAAGATAACAATAATGTCTGAAGAAAAGTTTCTGTGTACACATTGCAGGTAGAGTTTTAGTTTGCATACTGGTGACTGGAAGCTGTAATCTGTGTAAAGGCTGCTTGTCTCTATGGTAAAAATTAGGATGAAGAGAAATCCAGTTAACAGAAGCACACTCAAAAATACCTGTGGGTTTTCTCCCTTCCTCTGGTAGTAAGCCCAAAGGGCGATGGGTATTAGCAGCACAACAGAAGCACCGTTAACTGCTATTTCCTTCTAGCATAAACTAAGTGTGAATTCAGGGAAGGTAGTGAAAGGACCACATTCTTTTTGTACTTCTCTCCAGTAGCAGGGGCTTTGTTCCAAAAAGTAATGTTGGCTATAGTACATTTAAAGTTAAGTGAAAAGTGAAAGAATTTTAATTTTTTAAGATAAGGAAAATGGATTTTATTAAAATGCTTTCAGATATTATACTATATTGTTTTATTTACTACTCTAACCCTGTATCAGGAGTATAATTTCTATTCCAGACATATTGATTTTTGTGGATTTTGGAAGTAGAAAAAGAACAAAAGCAGTCTACAAAAATCCTTCTTCACCATCATTCTTAGATAGAACAAAGCATCATGATGAGGGATATTATTTCAAAACCATAATTTTTTTTTCTTTTTCTCTGAGAAGGTAGAATTATCTAACTAAAGATGTTTCTTAAACAATAAAAGACTAGTCATATTTTTTCTGAGCTTTGTGTTTTGTCAAAGTGAAGCATGACACATGAAGCATATATAAAGTCACAGTTAAGTACACTGAGTCACTGAAATGTTTAAAACAGAAATGGATTATCAACCTTACTGAGATATATGGTATAGGAACTCCTATATTTGTTGTTAAATGAGAAATTCAAAACATATTCCTTTTTCAGATTAAACGAAGTCAATGCAATTGGTTTAAAATTTAAAGCACTTCTAATACATAAGAAATTCCAGAACTGTATATGTTAAACATAGACAAAAAATTATAGTTTGTTATTTTTCAAATTTTATTATGAATCTTGTTTTGGTCTCAGGTGTTTAGTGAAATGTGGGATAAATATGTCTAAAATATTTAATTTTTGGATGCTTAGCTCTTATAGAAATAATCTGAGTACTGTATTTCACACTATATAAATAATTGTAGGATTTTAGTAGCTTATGATATGAGGTATCTAACTCTTAGCTTATTATTCTTATACTTTTCTATGAAAGGTTATCTGATTTTAAACACAGAACTCTATGTCTGAGCACCGCTGGGCTTTTTGTCAGTAATTTCCTCTGCTATTAGCTCCCTTCATACTTACAATAAAATAAGCAGGGCAGTGTGCCAGCATCGTTGGGTAGCTTTCACACAGCCACTCTGACATCTGTATTAGTGGAAGAGCTGAATACAGGTTGTAAAATGAAATCCATAAAAGATCCAAAATTATTGTGACCAGTAGGTTGGGATGTAGCCATATGGCTTCTAAGAATAGACCCTGGAATCCCACCTACCTGGACTCAAATGTAAATGCTCAATAGCTATATGAGTTGGAAAATTATTTAATTTATTTGGGCTTCAGCTTTGTTGTCTTCTATAAAATGAGAGCCATTTGAGGTTTAAGTGAATATATATCTATATAAATTTATATTTAAATGATATATATATATGATGTATATTCACTCAAGATATATATATATATATATATATATATATATATATATATATATATGTCTTAGAGCAGTTCCTGGCAAGAGATAAATGCTATGTAAATATTAACTATCATTATACTGCCTTATCAGTTTTATATCTTAACTATGAATAACTAAATTAAATAATCTGATAACTCTTTCTTCTCTCTGCTTTTTCCTTAGAAGTTCAAAGGCTGCAGCAAAAGATCAGGTTTGATTCACAGTAGAGCATGCGGAGCAGGATCAGGTTCGAGTCTATGTTCATGCATTCTGTGTTCATGCTAAATTGCATGAACACAGAACGTGGTGCCCTCAAGCAAGGTGGCAGTTTAATAGCTAGGTCAATAGCTTGCTGGATACAGAACTGGGACTTGCGGAACTAGTAGACAGACTGTGAGTGTACTTCTATTAGAGATGATGGACCGATATCCCAGGGAAAGCACTGGTGACAGTCCTCATGACCACTGCCCCTTGTGGACGAGTGTGAAAACACGAGCTTTGTGAGTATAATCTCACATAAATCACAAGACTTTGTCTGTCAGCTCGCTGCAGCAGCCAAGTTCCTACAAAGGCGCCTTGCAAATGATAGAAGCTCAAAAATGATTCCTCAAGTGAGCTGAATGGGTGGAAACCATGATCCTTCCTTTTCATGGCATTACTAGTAAAAGCAAGATAAAATGACATGCTTTCCTAATTCTTGCCAGATTTTTGACCCTGAGAGTTCTGGCAGGCAAGTCTGCAGAATGAGGGAGCAGTAATGGATTAGTGCAAATATTTGAAGAAGTCACAGATTTAGCAAAATACTAACAAGACCATGCTGCGTGAAGTGGTGCCCCATAAAATTTAGGATCTTGTGTGTGTGTGTGTGTGTGTGTGTGTGTGTGTGTGTGTGCTACATTTCAATTACAAACATCTCGTTCAGCATCTGCCTAACTTCCTATCTATGCTGAGATATTTTTCTTATTGGAGTTTTCAGAAACCCTTGACTTGTGATATAAAAAGTCATAAAAAGCTTCAGTGAAGCTCTCAGCCAGCCAATAAAGTTTCCACTGAGCTCTTTTTATTTTTATTTCTTTATATATTTAGTACAGGGCCTCACTATGCATCTCAGATTGATAATGATCTTCCTGTTTTCAGTCTCCCTAGTGCTGGGATTACAGGCATGTGCCACCACACTTGGTTGTGGTAGCCTGCTCGGCATGCTCTACTGTGAATCGAACCCAGGGCCTTGAGCTTGCCTAGGCAGGTGCTTAGACCACTGAGCTATCTCCACAGCCCTTCCACTGAGCTTTCACTAACTAAAGTGAACAGATGGACAGGAACCATTTCACAGGTGGAGTTCATTGCATTACTTATAATTTAGCTTACAGTTTCAGAGAGTGGATTAAAATATGACACCCTCAGAACTATGTCTAAGTCTAAATGCATGTTCTTTTCTATTCCCATAGACAAACATTTTTTAAAAACAGAAAAATGTGTCTTTCATAGCTTAATGGATGATTTCAGTAGGGACTTACTTGTTAATACACCCTGTAAGTTTTCTTAATTATCTTTGTAATGAAAGCAGAGAAGGGATTAATCACCCTCAGCTCAGCCATGCTCAATCGAGTTGTCTTCTCCAAATATAGTACAACAGCAAACTCATAGTACCTTATTAATTAATTAGACTTGATTTCTTAAGATGGTTTCCATTTAACTTTGGAGCTTCCAGCTACTTGAAAGTCATGAAAAAGCTATCATTGACTTACAAAGCACACTATTGCAACAGGCCTTGTCCACTGGGCCCAAAAGGAAAGAAAAATGTGTACCAATGAATCATGGCAAAAATATGCTGAAAACACATATCCATAATCATAGAAAACCATTAGGCCTCAGGTAAGTAGTGTTACCATTCAGGTTGTTTATTCCAAGGTGCTGTGTTTCTGCGCTTGAATCTCCAGGTAGCAAATGAACCTCAGCATCAGAATACTACAGAAGGTGCTCTAACTTCCCTTTGCTCCGGGGCCTGTAGGGTACACTTTTACATTATTGCACAGTAACCAAATTTACAGCTCCAGGTAACACAGGATTTGATCAACACGCGTGGTGTTTAAGGCTAACCCCATGACTGGACAACAATCATTGCCAGGTCAGTGGTCAAATATCTGAGCACAGTGTCACCTGTTTGAGTTGTTACAAAAAGATTTCTCATTTCAAAATCTGTTTGGAGGATTTTTTTTTCACACTTGGCAATTTCTTTTTGCATGTGTGCTAGACAGAGGCACTTTAAGAGCTATGAACTGCAGTTTTAGAAGTACAAGACACAGGAGTTTCAGCTGTCATTGGTAAATACAGCAGCGAATTAACATAAAATCAGGTTAAAAAGAAAATAAAAGTAAGAAAATGGCTATAAATCTTGTAGAAATCACTGATCTCTGATTTGAAGAACTTCTATATTAAAAAAGAAAAAATAATAGCTATCATCCATCTACCTCCAGGCATGTGAACGCTACAGCTTTTTGTTATTAAGGTACAATGGTTTCACTGTTTGGGCCCATAAAGGTTTTGAAATATTGGTAAGTCAGTAAGTACTTTCAATGATTTTCGAGTAGTACAGTATTTCAAAGTATTGTATTGTACATAAGTCTCAAGTACTCAGAAAAATTAAAATGTCAAAAAAACAGTTTGGAAGAGTTTAGTAAAGTGTATAAAAATTAAAAGACTAAAATGTGAAAAAATAAATTGCATTCATTTGTAGAATTCCGATGACTTTTTCTTCTTTCGTTTTTTTTTTCTTTCTTTTTTTTCTTTCTTTCTGGTCTTAGTTGGCTGGTACATACTGCACCCGCCACAACACGTTGGAAAGTAGGTCCTGGTACACGCTGAGGAATATCCACCCAGGTAAGTACAACAGTGTGATGAGACCCATGAAATTGAGCGGATAGTGAGAATAATCCCAGGAACAAGCGCCGCACGTGCGAAGTCCCAGGCCCCAGGAGAGCTCCCACGCGTAGATGAAAATCACATAGATGGGCACCCGCTTCCAGGTGCCCCAGCCGCGGCTGTAGTGGAGGTGGAAGTACAGCTTTTCCACCACGAAACTGCAGCTGCCATACATTAAGAAGGACCAAAGCGACGTGTGACCGCTGGTTGTCCCATCCCCCTGGCCCAGCACATTAAAGAAGAAGGTAAAGAAGATCTCATCCAGAAAGCCGTGCATTCCAAAGAAAAGAAAGCGGAGCAGGTCGGGGAGTCCCTGGCTAGGGGCTCCTCCAGCGCCCCTGGGGCCCTGGGGTCGTCGCCGCCGGCCTCCAGCTGTCGCAGGGACCCCGGCCCCAGCAGGAGCGGCGGGCAGCGCGCCCCAGTGCGGAGGTTGCGGCCGCCGCTGCCCGTGGTACCGCAGGCGCAGGAAGCGCTTCAGGAACACTTGGCCGTGGTAAAGCGCCACCACGTACTGCAGCGCCAGGTCCAGAGCCCCGGGCGCCGCCGCGCCCCCCGGCCCGCCGCCCACGCTGAGCCGCAGCGCCTGCCCCGCCAGGGTCTGCAGCCCCACGTGCGCCGAGGGGTACAGGAGGAAGTTGAAGACGAAGGCGCTGGGGCAGCGCGGCCGCTGCAGGTAGAGCTTCTCCAGGGCGAAGTGCGTGAGCGAGTGCAAGAGGCAGCGGTAGGGCGAGGAAAAGCCGAGCATCCGCAGGTCCGGGCTGCGCGCGAAGAGCCTCGCCGAGGACACCAGCACGTCCAGGGCGATCCCGTGCATCCCGTAGAAGTACAGGCGCATCCAGGCGGGCAGCGCGGTGCCCGCGCCCGGCGCTTCAGCGGCGGGCGGCGGCCCGGGGCAGCTCGCCGCCGCACGGCTGCCCTGCCCGCCCCGGGGCTCCGGACGCCGAGCCGCGCCGCCCCAGCGCGCCGGCACCTCGCTGTCCACCGCGCGGCCCGCCATGGGTTCTCAGGCCGCCGGGGCGCGGGCTGCGGGGCCGACTGCCGCGCCGGCCCTCGGGGGCGCGGGAGCCCCGTCCCGGCCGCAGTCCCGCAGCACCCCGAGGAGCCCCCGCCGCGCCCTCCGCTCCAGGCCCCCGCGAGGTGTCGCCGCTCACCCTGTGCGGCCTACCCGGCGCGGCGCCCGAAAAGGGGAGGAGACGCCGGGGCGGCGGGGACGGGCGCGCAGCCCGGATCGAGCCCCATCCTCTCCGCGGCGCGGCCCGCCGCCTCTGCCGCAGGCGCCCGCCCTCTCCCGCCCGCCCTCTCCCGACTTCGCGGCGCCCCGCCACGCCCCGGCCGTGCGCGAGCCTCGCGGGGGCAGCGGCGAGGACGGCCGGGCTCCGGGGCCCGTGCCCCGCGCTCTGCGACCGTCCGGCCGTGCGGGGGCTCAGGCTGCGCGGAGCCGCGGGGGGCAGCGGCGCCTAACAGGTGCGAGCCGCGCGCTGCGGGAGCCCGGGCCGGGCCTTGGCTGGCGGAGACGAGTGGCCGGGCGCCATGGCCGGGGCTGGGCCCGGGACCAAACGACGGTGCTGTATATTTAATGTGCCCGTTCAGCGTCAACAGTGTCCCTGTCGCTTAGAGTAAGCCGGAGACTCCACGCCTGCCTGCCCGCCCCAGCATAACCTGCTTGGAGATGCTGCCCGGAGGCCTGACCTGCCTTCCCAGTCTCTCCTGGTCGGAGTGCCTGGCTCGCTCCGTTTTCTCAGGGCCAAGGGCAGATTCAAAGTCCTCCAGAACTAGAAAATGATGTGAGGCAGCAGAGCTGGGTGTGCTGGCGAGCAAATGCTCTGCGCTGGCCACCTTGGCGGGGTCTCAGGTGGGAATATTTTATGCACCTTTGAGCCGGCTGGCATACCTCAGAGCTCCTGTTCTCTTGTGGCAGAAGTAGGTCATTCCAGAAAGGGAGTGTGTGAAATACAGGGCCCTCGCTTTTTTTGTTTGTTTGTTTATCTTTTCTTTTTCCTCCTTTCTCTCCCCCCCCCCCTTTCGTCTTTTTTTGGTTGCAACAAGGGTGGAGGTAGTTGAGAATGTTGGTGAATATGACTCCAACCATTCCCTCCCCCCCAGTTCTGAGTCAGGCTTGGAATTGGAAAAGTCTTTAGGGATAAATTGCACCTGTTTGTTTGTGAGCATGTACAAGCAGGAGCTAGACAACAGTTTTAATATGTAAGGAGATCAGATTTTCCCTGGATAAAAAGTTTTATGGGGATTTCTTTTTTTTCCTTTGGAGAAGAAACAGTCTCAGGCAAAGCCTTCATTTGTAAGGCTATGTCCTTCTTGCTCCTTCCCCTGCTGGTATAATTTGATTTAGCCAAACTTCCTATGAAGTAGGTGAAAGAGACATCAGAAAGAGACGAAAATTGCTTCTATGATGACACTTACATGAAGTCAAAGGTCTGATTTTGTTTTTTCCAGCTTTGTTAGCAAGTTGTTTATTTAGCTGACTTCATTAGGCAATTGTAAAAAGTCAGAAGGTGGAAGTTGTCACACGGGGACAAAAGTGTCAGATAGCAATTTCATCAAACCTACTGCCAAACAGCTAGATATCCAATGCCTGAGGAATAATGATGAAGAAAAAATAATAATGTAATAGGATATAGCTTGGTTTTAAGGCTTGTGTCATCTGCATGAAGTGGCTTGAAAACACTCTATCATGCTTGTGTAATGCCTACTTCCGGTTAATATTAATAATATATAACTATGAGCGGCTAGTAGTACACACAAAGGGAAATGTTTGTTTTGATTGTTTTATTCATTAAACTTCATCCTTGACCCAGTGTATCAGGCGGTAAAAAAAATCCAGAAGATTGCCTCAGCACTACTGCTGAATGAAAAAACTCATTTGTAGGAAGTAGTGAGGTCCTTGGCGATCTATCTTAAGAGAACTAAGTTCCAAAAACATGTTGCATAGGATTGCAACAGCAGGCCCAGGAGTCAGCGAGACAGCTCAGAGGGCGAGCACCCCCTAGACCAGCCCGGGAACCTGGTTTTATACTAGGCCCCGCTCCTGTCCACCTAAACTGGGTGTGGTGGTGCACTCCTGTAATCCCAGTGATGGAGAGGCTGAAAACAGTAGGATCACTACAAGTCAAAGAAGCTTAGTGAGACCCTGTACAAAATACATTAAAAAATAAATTGAATAAAATAGGTCCCTGATCTTACTGCCTGTGCTTTCACACAGGAGGGCAATTCTTCCTGTATCCAAAGTCTACTATCGGCAAAGCATTATTTCTCCATGAGTGCTGTTTGGATGAGGAAGTTCACCCCAGGTTAAGTGCAGCGTATATATGGCATTCAGATATTTTACATTAAACCACAATCTTTTTAAAGTAGTCAATTAAATTCCAAGAGCTTAAGTCTTGAACTTTTTCTAACTTTTCTTAAGACTGCAAGGAAAATTTAGAAATTCAAAGTTTTTAGAGTCCAGTCTAGAATTCATTCCAGAGTATATGAAAATCTTTTGAATTAAAGAAAGCTTATACTTGCATATTTTTAATTTTAGCAGTTAATGATTTTCTATCTTGTGTATCTTCTGTCTTACAACATATATCAGTACAATCAAACATGTAATATTAATGTGTGCCCACATGAAGCATGCTAAATGTTTAAAGTTGATATGTAGTAAAATGTTTGGACCTCCTCTCTGCATAGCACCTTGTCCTGTGGATTATTCTGCTGGAACTGTTCATTATTTTTGGCTCCCTTCTGAAAGTTTTCCATTTTCCTTAGAAATCGTACAAAATATAAACTGTTAAAAAGTCAAAATAGAAGGCTGATGAGGATATAGCTCAGTGGTATAGCACCTGCCTGGCAAGCACAAGGTGCTATGTTCGATTCCCAGACCAAAAAAAAAACCAAAAAAAACAAAAAAACCACCCAAAGTACAAGTGTTACCTTCTTCTCTCTTACATTATATTTTCATCATGGCCTCTCATATTTTAGGATGTGAGAAACACTAACTTAATAAAAGGTAAAGTAATAGTAGCTGATTAATTACAAGGAAATTTATGATTGTTTTTATTACTCTTGATTATTTTCATTCACTGTCTCATTTGAAAAATCAATTCTGGGGGCCAACAAGATAGTTCAGTGGACTAAAGCACGTGCTTAGGCAAGTGAGGTTCTGTCCCCCGCACCGCATGCCACGCCAACCCCAGTCCCAGGGCAAGCTGAGCCTGCCAGAGTGCGGGCATGGTAGCGATGGTAGCGCACATCTGTAGTCCCGGTGCTGGGAGGCTGAAAGCGGGATTACCACAAGTCCGTGCTGCGTAGTGAGACCCTGCAGCAACCAAATACACACACAAAAGAATTAAAAATTAAAAAAGAAAAACTAATTCTGAAAAGTTAGTTCAATGTATTATTTCCTTATGTATTATTATAACAAAATACTAGAAGCTGGGCGATTTATAAAGAAAAGAAGATCTTTCGGAGAGCAGCACCCCTAACCGCCATTCTCTAGGCTCAGGTCTTAAAAGCTTCAGTAGCTCTTATTGCCCTGCTTTGGTGATTAAGCTTCCAACACGTGAAACTTTAGCTCAGACTCCTCCTGGGTTCTGAAACTTGCACAGTAGTTTTAAAGTAAGGAGGACTATTTTATAATACAATAATGGAGCACTTAAAACGGAAAGAACAGGGGCTGGGGAAATAGCTCAATCCTGGCAGCACGTGCCACATGGCCTCAGAACCCAGAGGGAGCCGTGGGAGCCACAGAAACTGGGTGTGGGGTGTACGCCTGTAATCTCAGTGCTGGGGAGGCTGAGACAGGAGGATCACAAGGGGTCTGAGCTGCATAGCAAGACACTGCACCAAATAATCCAGTAATAAAAGACTTAATTTTTTAAAAAAAGAAAGAATAATGTGGAGATAAAACAGAAACACAAGAGGGCCTCACTGCTGAGTACTATAATTTGAATGTGGTTGGTCTTCTAAAATTTCATGTCCTCAAGTCAAATTCTAAAACTACATCTTTTTGAACTTTAACTTTGAGATTTCTAGAAGGGCCCTGGAAATACAAATGTGAAGTATGATGCTTAGTTTATTCCCTAAACTATATAAGAAGCATAGTAATTTAAGAAATGGTATTTAAACTTCTTCTTACACTATATTTTAATCAACGTATTATTAATTTGTGATGTAAAAATGTGTAAGACACCTAGGAATCTGTCATATCTAGTAGGGCATTATTTATCATGAGTCCAGTGTGGAAGAACAAACTCTCATCAGAACTTTAATAGTAGCTGTTTTAAATTTTATTCTCCACAGAAAAATTGCTTTATTTTGAGACTTTTCTGGAAGATTTTTGCAAGCAATTGTAATGTTAAAGTATTGTGTTTTCAGGGATGTTAGTGAAAAAGATAAAAAGAACTCTAATAGGCACAGGTTTCTCATAACCTTGGAAGAGAGAAGAATTTTTTCAAATTTTGATAAGTGGAAGGATTAATTACATAAGACTGTAGGAGGTAAAGAAAAATTGTGAATTTTTATATACTTTTGTTTTTCATTTTATGGTGCAAAGGATCATGGCGAAGCACTTTCTCACTGAGCTACACTCTTAGGTTCCTTTCACAACATTTTACACTTGAAATGCTCCTGTTTATTTTAATGTTTGTTTTCTAGATTGTGGAAACTATTTTCTTTTAAGCTACCCATACCTTACTAGAATGTAGCCCTGTTCATTGCTTTAGAGGTTTTATGATCCCCCCCATGCACTGGGCTGGATTCTGAATTCCTCTAGGTCTCTCTGATACACACCTGCCTTCAATTTACTGACTAGCAGTCAGAGCTCCTTTGCTCATGATGTCTTATAAACCAAAGCTGGACCAATTGATGTAGATGTTAAGGGCTGAGTCTCATGCCTCACGTGTAAGCTACAGAGTTCAACAAGATACTTGACACCTTAAACCATGGGAAAACTGTTAGGATCAACTTTGTCAAAGAAATAAAAACCTGATAGGTTATGAAAGAATGGCCCTCACGCAATTATTTATAGTATGAATCACTAAAGATTTCTCTCAAACCATGATTTTGCACAGAAAACCACTACAGTCTCACAAAAAGAGTATTTTTGTAATGGCATCTGCCCAGCAACAACCCCTTCAACTTCAGACTGTTACTAATTCTTTGGTTTTCATTGTCACTAATTCTTGTGGCCAAAATTATATACCACTTTCTTTCTTCACCATTTAAAAATCTTGTGCTTGCTTCAATCTCTTTGAATACTTTCAGTTTGTTAGGGCACAAATATTCCCATTGCAATGTTATTCTACTCCAAATGTTTTTAATCTGTAGAGAGTTTCTCTCTGGCTTTGGTATCAATCTCTGTTTATATTGATACCAAAACCTTTCCAACTATAAGCCAGGAGAAGTTGCTGAGTTCATGCTGTGGACAACTTTGCCCAAGTCCATGGGGCCAAGTTTCTCTACTAGGGACTCTAACCTTTTCACTTTTGCTTTGCTTATGCCTTTCTCTTTCACTGGGCAGGATCCTGCTGCAGCTACAGAAGTCAGCAGCTTCTGTAGATAACTTGAAAATTACTACTCATTGCTTTAAATTTAGGTTACCTATGTAAGAAAAGATCACTATTCAGGCCTCAAAGAATGAACTCAGAGGCAGGAAATGCGACCGAAGAGACATTTAACCGCAGGACTTTTCAAGGCAGGTGGGTGCTCAGGGACAGGCTCACTTCACCTGGAAAGCAGGGAACTGTTAACCCTATTTTGAAAGGTTCCCTTCTCCATCTCTCAGTAGCTAAGATCAAGAAGGCATAGTCAGTCCTCAGATGGACCTATTAATTCCCATTTTGCAATCTTTTTTTGTAATCTTTGGTTTTCATCACTGTAATTTATGAAAAATTCTCTAGCAATTATTTCTTACCCTAGAACTTTACATTTGTTTAAGTTTAGGGATCATTTGAGTGTGAGCTGTTTTGCAACCTGTATGGCTACTGTCTTATCCAGTTGTCTGTGAATAAGGGCATTACTCACTATTAAATCTGTGTTGAAGTATATGAAGTAACAAACCATATAAATTTTTTTCTTTTTTAATATTTTTTGGCAGAGCCAAGTATTGAACTCAGGCCCTTGTGCTTGCCAGGGGAAGTGCTTAGTCTACTGAGACATCTCTCTGGTCCCACTTTTTATGTCTTATAGTTTTCCCCTTCCTTTTTTCTTAGGCTTCTTGGTCCCATTTTCATATCTATCTCTTAAATTTTCAAATCTTTCTAGTGCTAACTGACTTTTTCACTCTTTCTTCTAGTAGTAAGATATTTTGTTATTGATAGACAGAACATATTTTCTTAGTTAAAGAAGTCTCAATTAATCCTTGTACCAGATCTTTCACACTCTGTAGCAGTGAAGGTCTCAGCTCCAGTAATAAGGGATGTCAGAGCTGGAGCCAGTAGCCTTTCCATTTTCCAAACCAGTGTTCCAGTCGCCCTGTAAATAGATCATCAATTCCAGAGTCTTCAGTGAGTTCATTAGTTAAAGTGGTGAACCTCTCAGTACCTTAATAATAGTCCCTTCTGAAGCTGTGTTACTAGGGATATAAGTGCAACATTTTCCTCTTGACAGGACACAGACACCCCTCTTTGCTAATATCATGTCTAAAGTAATCTAATTGTCCCATGCAATCTGGCTATTTGCAACCCATTGATTAGCTCTACCTTGAATTGCATCTCAATATACATAATAAGCCTTTGCTGATTGTAATACATATAGCTTACAATTTACATTTTAGTTAATGATGAGCCACTGGAAGAATACTGTCTCAAATCCTGCAGTTACCTGATTTCATGTCTTAAATTCATGGAAATTATATGGGCACTCTCATTGAATCAACATATTCATGAGTTCAAAAGATCCCAGAAAGGATTTTTTTTTAAGATGTCTCTTGTTTTGAGAGCTGATGCAATGCCAGGGTAAAGGAATGACCAACTGGAGTAAGGTACACATCTCATTCAATTTGCTGGCAGTAAACTAAGTAGGCTCTTTTTACCATAATACTACTAGACATCAGACCAGAGTTATAAGGGATACGGAGTTGCTTGGCTCACCAATGACATTTGGGAAGAAGGGGCAGCTACTGAAGGTTTCTACAGGTTCAGTGAATCACCCCAGGAAGGGAGGAAGAATAATTCACATTCTTCATGGGGAAGGGCGGGACCTCCATCAAGTCCATTTCCCATGGTGTAGGAACTGCAGAGACATACTCTTACAAGTTTCTTTTTTCCAAGTGTCCTTGTCCCGATAAAAGTCAAAATGCAATGGTTTTGCCAGCTTTAGTGCTCAATCTGAGAGCCAGCTGTGTCTGTGGTCTTGTGGTGTCACATGTGTAGCAGTTGCTTTTATTATATTCAACTTGCATTGCAAATTGTATATACATTCAAGCCAGTCATTCATTTCCTTTATCCCATCTCAATCTCTAATGTCTGTCTTATGTTCTTTATTTTAACTATTTCTACCTTCTTAGGATCATTGCTCTGGGATTTGGGATCTATCAGAATAGTCTTTCGTTGAGATGAGTTAGATTCAAGTGTAAGGACATGTCTGTTTAGAGGGTCTGATCCTTTGACATTTGCTCCTGACTGATCTACCTCAGGTGCCCTTTTATCTAGTAATTTGTGTAGAATGACTAGATTATCAATAGAGGTTATTGCTATGAGTCAGTCAGTTATCTTTTGAGGGGTATCTCAATTTGAAATCTATAACTATCATCTCCAGGTATCACTAGAGCTGACAAGTAGTGGAGTTACCTGTGTAGGGTTTGGGCAAAGACATTTTTCCACCTGTGAGAACTATCTCTGACTTTTAAAACCTTTACAAGGCAAAATTGTCAGGCATCGTATCTCCAAGTTAGAGGGACGATGGCTTTAGTTATGCCAGTGATCAGCTTAACAAGGTAGCTGGGAGTCCCTGTCCCAGCTCGCCCAGTGGCGGAGCCTGGGCTAGGGGACTTTTTCATCCAAGAAATGACAAAGTAGAGGAGAGAGCCAGAATATAGTTCTTTAAGAATAAGTCCTTAGGTTCCACCACGGAGGAGATCCATCGACCTTCCCAGAGAAGGGAGTCCATACAATATTTCATATGGACTTCATCTTTTCCCAGAACTATTGCAACCTTATGGGGAGCTATTGACAGACATTTCATCCAAAGTGATTTTGTTTCTGAGACTAATTTAGTAATCTATTACTTTAAGGTTTAATTAATTCCCTCCACCTTGCCTGAGGACGAGGTTGCTATGGGGTATGGAAATCCCATTCTATATTTAAGCCCTGTATAATTCCTTTGATTACAAAAGAGATGAAGTGACTCCTATTATCTGAGTCTATATATTCTATTAGACCAAATGTTGATATAATTTATTTAGGTTTATATAACATATTCTGCAGTAGAAATAGTGAGAGGAAAGCATTTTACCTAGAGAGGTGATCCACAGTCGCCTATATATATTTAATTTTTCTAATTTTAGGCATGTTAGTGTGGTCCACTTGTATACTCTGAAAGCCTCTAAGTCCAGGAGTCTTCCCCTGGCCACTTGCTTCCTAATCGCCATTTTATTGCCTGACACATGGTGCAATGGATACACACCTGCTATGCACCCAGTGTCTAAGCATTGAGTTACCCCTAGATTCATGACCTTAGTGACTTCTCTTGTGTAATAATGATATTAATTCTCTCATCATGGATCTGCTTATCATTTCTCTTTCACTAGGAAGTTTCCATTGCCCATCCCTAGTTTGGACAACTCTCAATTTGATTAATTCTTCTTTGACCTGAGGCACTGAGGTTGTCTTTGGAGAATTAGGCACCAGGCTAAATATCTTGAGTTCTTCCATGGAGACCCTCAGCTGTCTTTATCTGCAACACTATTTCCCATAGCTTCTGTGGTGATTCCATTCTGATTATCATTTGTATGAACAACTGCTATTTCTGTTGGAAGTTTGAGATTTTCTAAGACTTGCTCAATTAATTCCCTGTGAATCAAGGTTTCCTTCCCCCTTTGTTAGTGATAAGACCATGTATAGCACAGATTTTGCCAAATATATAAACTATCCCCCAAAATATTTGGAATCAATGAAAAATGTGCCTTTTTTCCCTCTAGGGATTTGAGGGCCTGATTTAAGGTATATAATTTACATGTTTGTGTTGATCAATCATTAGGCAACCCCTTCCTCCATGAGGATTGTTGATTCTCATCAGTTATGTTATAACCATTGTGTCTTTTTCTCTCAGTAACTTTATAGTATCCATCCATAAATAGATTGACCCCATCATGGAAAGAGACCTCCTTCATGTCAGTCTGATTTTATTTGTTACTCTGCAATGCCCAAAGATTATATATATATATATATATATATATATATATATATATATATATATATATGTGTGTGTGTGTGTGTGTGTGTGTGTGTGTGTGTGTGTGTGTGTGCGCTCCAGAGAAAATTAACAGAATTTAAGCAAATGGCAGTACTCAATACCTAGTCCTCTCTTTCAGAGACATAGATTCATGTTTTAAAATTTGGAAATCTAAGCCAGGTATGGTGGCGCATGCCTGTAATCCCAGCACTCGGGAGACTGAGGCAGGAGGATTGTTGTGAGTTCGAGACCAGCCTGAGCTACAAAGTGAGCTTAAGACCAGCCTGAACTGCATAGTGAGACCCTGTCTCAAAAAGACAAAAAATAAATAAATAAATAAAATAAAATTTGAAAATCTCTTAACCATCTCCCTGCCCTTTGATTTAAGGTATTGCTAACCTGGTGTGAAGTACTAGTAAAGCCCTCCCCCCTGCCATATTAACTTTCTGCCTTGTTCTTTCAGCAGTGTGGGGGTGGCCATTGCTGATGCACACTCTGGCTACCCGCAATAGACCAGGCCCAGGGGTTTAGACACAAAAGCAATAGGCTCTTTCAACAGTTACAAACAGGTGAAAAAGCCTCTTTAATGATGGCAAGGCTAGTACTGGAGCACACATGAGGGTCCATTTGGGGCACTCAGTGGCTTGGGTTTCCACTGGGGCTGTTCTCGAGGATCAGCTTCTTCTAGTAATTTTGAATGCAGTAAAGATCTTTAGCTTTCTGAACATAAGAACCCATGCACAGCCAGTAATATCCAATTAAACCCTTTTAATTTTCCAAGTTCCTTTTTAGTGCTTGGCAGGGGCAGGCCTGTTATTACTAAGATCTGTTCTTGATTAATTTTTTCTTCCTTTTCACTGATTAGGTGTCACATGCATTTAATTTCCCTTTGTACAACTTGTAGCTCACTTTTAGAGACACATGGTCCTCCCCCACCAAGAATTCAATTTTTAATGAACTCTGAAAAGTGGTGCTTCTTTTTCCCCCAAATTAACAGGTTGACCACATAGTGCAACAGTTGAATCCCTGTGCTTGGTTGAAATTCTTTCAACACTTCTTCAAAAATTGGCCAAGAGGTTTGGAGAGTCACTGGAGCCTGGAGACAATATAACATGCTGTGTTGTTGTGTTCTCCAATCTGCAGGGTTTTCCTGCTCAAAGGCAAAGAGAACTCTGTTGCTAGACTAAGGCGTATGTTCAGAAGGCATTCTTTAAATCCACTGTATTAACCATTATGTTCATATGGAATCTTACCATAAAGTGTGTGGGGGTGGGTACTCCTGGGTGATCAACCTGAGCAATTTGGTTTAGAGCTCTGAGGTCTTGCACTAGTCTAAATGTTCCATCAAACTTTTTAATGGAGAGAGTTGGAGTGTTGTACTGTGGTATACAAGGCTCCAACATCCCACCTCTGATTAATCTTTCTACTACTAGCTTTAAATCTTTTCTCCTTTTCATAGGAATGGGACATTATCTTCAGAAATTCTTTCTCCAGGCTGTTTTAGTTCAATTTGTGTAGGTATGAATTTAAACCCCCCATTACCTTTCCTAACCCAGACAAAGGGATCAACTCTTTGTTCATCTGCCTGTGTTAAAAGATTCATTTTTGCTTTCGTTTGGCCTCCTCTATGCCAAACCAAAGTCTAACCTTATGATCAAATATCACTCTAGAAGACTGATTCCAGTCTCAGAAACGTAACATAATGATCCTATGATGTGTTCAGACCATAATCTGATGAGCTTTCCTAAATGTGTGGAATTGAATCCTTCTTCTATTACTGAACATGAGTAACTTTTTTTTTTTTTTTTTCCTTTGGCCTGCTCAGCCATCTTATGGGTGGGGCTGTTACAGCATGTGATTCAACCATGGTCCCCTGTGCTTGCCTGAGCAGGTGCTTTAGCCCACTGAGCTATCATGCCAGCTCCATGAGTAATTTTTCTTGAGATGAATTTGCAGGTGTGGATAAGAAAGTTAATGAGGAATAGGTGATGCCCATACCTACCAAGACTTGACCCCATTCTTAAATTTATCGGGGGCTCCTGATGGGACCAAGGGAAAGAGAACCCTGACCTCCCTAATCCTCATCATGTGACACCAGGGAAGTAACTTGATCTCTGTTTAATTCAGGACATCCTCTCTTGAAATGCCCTGAGTTTTGACATGTGTCATACACACATGCTCACATGGCCCTTGTTTGTTCCTTGGTGAACATTTTGCATTTTTACCCTTTCTTCTGTGGGAGTCTTCTTTGCTTTGATTTCTTTTTAAGAACTTTTTCAACCATACAGAACATTATCCTTATTTTGTGTTTGTTTTTTCCCCCTCTATTTACATAAACTTTTTGTGCTTCTCTGCTTACTCCTCCATTGGCTTCTCGTTACATCCTTTACATTTTTGTAATTTTTTGAATATATTGGACACTGGTCACAAAAATTGACCTTGAGAAGGCCTTGTCCTACTTGGCCTTTGGGTTCCAACCCAGAGGATTTTCTCATTTGGTCTGTGAAACGGTACAGAAGGTTTTCTCCTTTTCATATTGAAGCTCAAATGCCCTAGAAATGCTTTGATGTGTGTGTTGGGGGTGTAGTGTTAGACTCTGTAGTTATCAATACATGCCATATTTGCTCCTGGTCATTTTTATTATTGTTCCAGTTATGGTCTTCATTTGGAAACTTTTGATTGGCTGAAAGTACATCGGGACCTGGGGGATGGGATTTTCATCCCCTGAGAACACAGCCATCCTTCTGATCATCTCCTTTTCTTCCCCTGACAATGCAATGTTGAGAATGGACAGCTCAGGTGCATAGATGAGGACCAAGAATTGGTTCAATTGTTCTTCCAGCCCCAGATGGCCTTCATTTAGTAGCTGCATTTCTTTCTTCAAATTCCAGATCTCAGTTCTAGAAAGGGGAGCATTAAGAAATCCAGCTTGTCCTCCCCTTAATGGCACCTTGTGGAAGGGGAAACATTAGAATTGTGTTGTTTCTCATGGAGAAGTATGTTTTGTAGGTGCTCCCACCTTGGCCTAATTCTCCTCTAAAATTTGGATATGAAGGGTCTGTTGGTGAGTCATCCCTACCTCCCTAGGTTCCTTCATTACATTTTTTTGCCTCCTTGAGTTTCTGCATTAGTTTCTTTGCCTCTGAGCTTCCTGCCTCCTCATAGTCACCCTCACCCTAAACATTCTGTGGCTCTACGTAGGCTGGGGCAAGCAGAATGAAGGATCCTAAGACTTTTTAGTTTGAATTTTCTTCTCATCTTTAAGAGGAAACATTGGTGCTGACTCCAGAAGACTCCATTGACTTTCTCATCTTGTGAGGCTGAGCTTTTATCATTTATAAAGAGGACTGGTGCTTGGTGGACCCACTCTCCATGGGACCCAAAGTTGGGCCCAAATATAGGGTTTCCTGATTGGCCAAATAAAGCAACAATATTGAATTGTTCTCCATATATTTTTATTCTTTGTTCTAGAACTGTTTTCTCAGTTCTTAAACATTCTCCCCAATGGACTATCAGAAGACAATGGCCAGAGATTCCATCTTCCCTCACTCCACAGGCTTGGAACAGTAACGATGAATCTTTTACCCACTGAGAACTCACACTCAACCCAAAACTCACGTGCACATCACAAAGTGCCGGCGCCACAAGGGAACCTGAATACTGAAGTTTTAGTTTAGAAAAAAGCAACTCATACATTAATATCTTTTGTCTTAAAAACACAGTAACAAAAAAACCCTATAAATGCTTATTTTTGTAATATAAACCTTAAATATGCTATTTCTCCTGCATTTATGTAAGTTAACAAAATACTGTATTAGTAAACCCTTAAAAGAGGCAAGGCATTTTGATGGTGTTTTAGAGATCTCAACATTTTAAGAAGAACAAAACCAAGAACATTCAAGGTAGACACAGCCTGTACAGGAAGCTGTTATGATGCAAGAACATTGGTGCATCTACCAGAGATGAGTTCCAGAGCAGTAGCCAATCAGCAATAAGGAGAACTGAATAACATTCTCACATCGGCTACTTGTAAACCTGCCAAAAACAAAAATTTAAATTACAAAATTGTTTAAGTGTTGGGAAAAAAACCACAATAACAAAACTTTCAATGATACAAACAACTTTTTACTGAAAGATGAAAGCTTGTATTTGGTGTAGTTTTGCACAATTAATGTGGTATTTTCTGCTGTATGCATACTGATAATTGGTCAAATCTTGGCCTGTATTTCATTAGTCTGAGCAACATGTGGGACTACCAGGTCACCTATTAGTCTGTTTCTTTCTTTTTTTAAATGACTGTAGGACAGTGTGCATAGGGTGTGCAGGGTCTCACTATGTAGATTGCACTTGCGGTGATTCTCTTGTTTTCAGCTTCCCAAGTGCTGGGATTCTACGTGTGCACCATCACACCTGGTCTCAATCACCATCTCAGTGCCCCCCCCAGGAGCAGGGCAGGCTTGGCATACCAGGGATCGAACCCCAGCCACTGCGCTCTGCTGAAGCAGGCACTTTGTCCACTGAGTTATCAGCCCTAGTCTGCTTCTTATATCAAATTTTACATAATTCAAAGCTGAAAACAGCTGCCCACAAGCAGAAGATGACTCAAACAAAGTCAGAAAAATAACCCTAAGTGACTTAAAATTATTTGGTGGAGAATTTCACACTTTAAGGATTCTATTTTCAGAGCCACCAACTGTGCTATCCCTTGTCATTCCTTCATACTCTAGCTTCTTCATTTTCTCAAGTGTTGCACACAGGACACAGAACTTATTTTTCCAGATAAAGCTCTTTCAGAATTCTAATAGCTCTGTTTTCCAGATTTTGAAAATTTAATCAGTGTTAGCAGGAAAGATCAAGTTCTTCAAATTGGGCTTTATTTGGAGAATAAGAAAACACAGGGTTGTCTTCATTTGGTGGAGCTGTAAAAATCTGTTACTAAAATTTTCTTTTGCAGCTGCTACAATGGAAAATTCCTTGTAGATTTCCTGATGGTTGGTAGGACTTTCTTCAAGTGTTGTAGCATTTTCTAAGGGCAGTTTTATTTATAGTAGCTGAATTTGTCACAACTAAATCTTGGAAGCAGCCCAACCATCCATCAACTGAGGAATGGATAAAAAGATGTTGTATCCTTATACAATAGAGTACTACTCAGCTATAAAAAAGATGAACTCCAGGCTTTTATAGGTAAATGGATGCAATGAGGGACCATACTCATAAGTGAAATAAATCAGACCTGCATGTGCAAATGCTATGCTGTCTCCATGTGAGAACCTAAAAGAATAAATGGGATCTGAAATGTACAGTACATACTTTGAAAGGGAGAGAAACCCTTCAAAAGAAAGGAACACCTGGGATGAGGAAAAGGAGAAAAGAAAGAAAGAAGGGAAAAATAAACATATATGTAAATACATAGGATAGCTTGGATAATCATACTGGTGATTTCTGCTGATCTATTAAAAGCATTTAATTTATAAATTTTTTCCTCCTTTCAATTTTGTATAATTTTTGACCAATTTTATGTGTCCCACTCTGGTAATCTGCACAGCTCATTTGAAGATAACAATATGCAGTATAACAACCATTGTTGACTTTCTATCATTTTGTTTAGTGAAATTCTGTATTGTTTCTTTCCTTTTAAAACATTTTTACTGTTTTCTTAAAAAATAAAAACTTTAAAAAATAAATGCTATTTATTTATTTATTTATTTATTTATTTATTTACTTGGCAGAACCAGGGATTGAACTTAGGTCCTTGTGCTTGCCAGACAAGCACTTATTAAACTGAGCTACCTCCCTAAATGGCACCTAATGCAATTTTAGATTTGAAAATATTTCAACTGCCCATGTGCAAAGTCTCTTCCAAAAACCTTCAGTTTTTTCTCAAAGGTTTTGATCCAAAATATCCTTTCTGCTGTTCTTTCTCCATCTTTTAGGGTTTTTTTTGTTCAGTACATGTTAGTGCAGTTTAAAATCTGTAAAAAGCACGAGGTTATGAAGCCAAGCTCTATCAGTGAGCCATGCACACTCCTGTCCTTTGTCATTTGTAAGAAGCCCAATTTCATCAAAGCAGGCTACGAAAGGTCCCCAAGATTCATGCCCGAGTTACCCCTGGGCATTATTGTGCGCAGCGTAAAGCATTAGGCTGAGCCTCAACCTCATCAATAAGTGCTTGAAACTAATGAAAACTAAGAGCACAAGCCATGATGCCATCCCCATTTTTGTGACATCCTTAAGGATATTGTCACTTTTTGTTGATTTTCCTGGCAGAGAGAGCTTCTTCACATATAATGAAACTAACTGACTGTATGTTTGGTACTTTAACAAATAACTGCATGAAACCAGATGCTCCCCCATCATACATGATGTTGCCTAATTCTGTGTTTTCTGATTGCTCTGTTCCCTATCCCATCCTTACAAAAATTCATGTTATGCTATTGCCTGACAAAAAATGGAGGCTATATAAATCCACTGGTGACAGTGACAGAAACTTGTACCCAAGTTTTATGCCAGCATTTCAAAATTGAAAGAAACTTTCAGAAAACAAAGTTAGATCAAAATTGAAAAGTTGACCAAATGGAAAAATTTGTTAAACTGAACTAAGTTTGACTTAATGCTGCTTCATCACAAAGTTTGGCCCAGAGGTGTCTCCGTACGTAGTGAAGTATGTGTAACTTAATGTGATACATAAACACAGCTGTAGCAAGTAGTGTAACTAGCATGGAAAAATGGAGCATTACAGTTAGAAATTTTTCCTTTAGGACAATGGGCTTCTTCAAACTCCTCTGGGTTCTCCTTACCCCAGACAAATGGAGAGAATATGCAGATGCTGATGCCAAGCTTTCTAACACCGAGGAAACAAACACCATGCCCCTCCTCTTAGCTTAAATAAACAAAAAGAACATGCAATGGTGGCTATAGGTTGTCTGAATCTAGGAGAGATGAAGCAGAGCAGACTTCTGGCACATCGAATACCCTCTTCTGAAACACCCTTACACACCAGAATATGGTAAGACAATGATTTGAGGCAGAGAGGTTTCTCCATTTCCTTGGAGTAAGTTTTGAATGAAGACTTTGTCCTTTTGATAAAGGCGTCTTTTGGTTTGATTAACCAGCCATGAGCAGGCCATCCAGATGCAGGAACCTAAGTGGCTGGTAACAGTAGCTGTCTCCGCCAATCGCAGGTGGCAAACTCCTCAAACCATGTTCCAGTAAAACACACATGAGTTCAGACCAATCAGGCTGCCTCTGTACCTCATTTTCTATTTTCTATATCTCACTTCCTTTTCTATGGCTATAAATATAACCTGTCCATGTGGTAGAACAGCATTCTATACCATTTTTAGGCTGGAGTGCATCCCAGTTCTAGAATTGCAATTAAAGCCAATGAAGAGCTGCCAAGACTAGATTTGTTGTAATTTTGTCTTTTCACAGTTCTTGCAACCATAAGAAGGAGCTGAAAGAGTTTGCTTGGGCTCCTGATGCCCTTGAAGAATGCAGAAGGGGTGCTGCTCACACCTGTAAGGGCCTTGTCTTCCTATGGAGCTCCTAGAGTTTTTGTGTTCTTTTGCATTGTACTGCTTTTTTTTTTTTTTTTGGCATGGAGCCTCTAAAGCTATGGCATTTAAATTGAGGGTTAGTTTATTTTGTGAGAGAGTACTTCACTTTGGGGTTTCAAGCCCAAGGAACACTTGACTTTTGATTTTGCAGTGGCTGGAAATTGGTAAGGGATGTTGTTTTACAGGAAACTGACACCAGTTGCCAGTAAATGTTTATTACTGCAGATCCTGTGAACTCCATTTTTGGGAATTCAAAGGAATCTGGGTCCTTTCCATTTCCTTTTTGTATATGCTTAAGAAAGGGAGGTCTCAAGTATTTGTCTGCACCAGCCCAGATGAGATCTCTAATGGTGATTTATTGCACATAAAGTCATTGTTCATTTGAACACAGAGAACTCAGACTGTGTGCCTATTATAAATTGTGTCCCCATTGCAAATAGTCTCTATACTACCCAAGGAATTCATCTCTGAACAGAAAGAAGTAGTGGCAACTGCTTAGACATATTGCCATTCAGTGAGTAGGTAGATATAAGAAATAACAAAGCTAGAAGGCGCAAATTTCACTTTAACTCCAAATACTTCACAGATTTAGTGGCTAGACACAGACAGCAGGGTCAGATATTTGACCTATAGGCTGCAAAATCACACACACCTAAAGAATCCCTAACCTCAAACAAAGTATTAGGATAAGAGATAATTACTAGATAAGTTTTCGTAAATTATGGCCATGGAAAATCAAAAAAATCATAAACAGCCACAAAGAAAGAATGTATAACATAGTGTGTGTGTGTAGAGTAATGGGCACACACATAAACAAGAGATTTTTATTGAGGGTCAAAGATACAATGAAAGTCTTAGTTGGATAATTTATAAATCCTTAGGGTTCTCACTATCAATGTTGCCTGACTTAAGTGATGTGTCTGTGGCAACTGCTTAGACATATTGCCATTCAGTGAGTAGGTAGATATAAGAAATAACAAAGCTAGAAGGCGCAAATTTCACTTTAACTCCAAATACTTGACAGATTTAGTGGCTAGACACAGACAGCGGGCAGATCTTTAGATCTGCATCTGAGCTGCAAGGTACTCAAAATGCAAAGTAAACATGAGATTTATAATGTCTGAACATTTAAATATTCCCTCTTACAGCATTACTTGTCTTTTACATGTGTAAGTAGGTATTAGATCCTAGAAGCTACAAATGTTTGTAAAAATGGTGAAGTCCTACTAACAATCAAAATTACAACAACTATATGTGTATAAGAATTTTGGAGGAGTCTCTTTTAAAGGGCTCTTTATGAAAAGATGAATAAAAGCACAAGCAACTAATTTATAAGAAAATTTAATTTGCTGACATTTCCATTCAGTTACCACACTAATGTAAAGTTAAAATTCTTATTAAAGTTAGGCCTCCAGGTAAGAATGATTTAAGGAGTGCTTTGTTCTGTTCTTTCTTGTGGCTCTACCTTGAAGCCAGAAGTCTTATTAATCATCAACATTGAAAACATCACCTTTCAAATAACTTTTGCCAAAACACACCTCTGTAGCATTTTTACCTGTTTATGTTGAATCTGCTTATAAAATAACAACAACAATTGTATCTATAAAGGAAATCTCCATTTGTACAGATGTCTCCGTCTTTGTACTGAGAAGAGTAAGTTTTACCTGTGTCTTAATTGATTTTTCTGACTATCTTGTTTCAACTGGGTATTTACCTTTGGTTTTCTTGTTTTTTTAATGTATTTGGTTGTTGTTGGGTCTCACTATGCAGCTTGGACTCATGGTGATCCTCCTGCTTTCAGCCTTCCCAGTGCTGGGATTATAGGCATGCGCCACTATGCCAGGACTCTGGCTGGCTCAGCCCACCCTAAGGGTGGGGCTGGTGAGAAAAATGGTTGGGGGGAATTAAACCACAGTCCCTGTGCTTACCTAAACTCGCCTAAGGAGGTGCTTTAGTCTGATGAGCTATCTCACAGGCCCCACCTTTGCTGCTTTTTTTTTTTTTTTTTCAGCATATAATTGTATTTGGCTCTGCCATCCTTGTGGGGTAGAGTATTCAGAAGCATTTTTTAATTTAGATTGCTGCTGGATTCTAGATTCTTAACTGTAGTCAATTAAGATCTACAAAAGCTTTTTTCTTTCTTTCTTTTTTTTTTTTTTTTTTTTCCAGGACCAGGGATTGAACTCAGGCTCTTGAGCTTGCCAGGCAAGCAGTTATTTTACTGAGCTATCTCTCTGGCCCTGTCTCCCCCCCCTCCCCCCCTTTTTTTTTTTGGCAGAACCAGGGATTGAACTCAGGCCCTTAAACATGGTTAAATATATTGATCAAGGAAACAATATAAGGTAGGAACCATATTCACAATGAATGTAAAAATATCTCTTATTAAAGATTATTAAAACAAGACTCTTGAGAAAGAAGCTATAGAATAAAAAGTTTATTGAGCCATTTACTGGGCTAAAGAGGGATTAGATTCTGAGACAAGTTCCTCAGCAACCAGCAACATATCTGTCTTCTAAGCATAAAAGCCAAGAAAATTATTACGATGAAAATTAGGGGGTTGTAAATTATTTCTACTGAACTTATATGACCATGTGTAAGTAGAAGTAGACTACACTAAATAGGGAAAGTTTTGAATAGGAAAATAAGCCATAGGAGGAGTAACTGTTGCTTCTGGTTTGTTTAGGATTTGTTTTCCAAAAGCTCAGGCCCTAGGGGTTGTAAGTCAAGATTTACAATTATGGCATGTGGAATACAGCAATACTTTGACCTGCAGTTTTTTTTTTTTTTTTTCAGAACTCAGACCCTTGTGCTTGCCAGGGAAGCACTTATTCTACTGAGCCATCTCCCAGGCCCTGGCCTGTAGCTTTTAACTAATTTATTTCCCTTATTTTTAATCTTTTATATCATCCTGCCTTTTAGATTAAATTTTGGATATCTCAGAATCTTCCTTTTTTAAAAAATGTATTTAGTACAGGGTCTACAGGGTCTTACTACACAGATCATACTGTAGTGATTCTCCTGTTCTCTGCATACCAAGCACTGGGATTATTGGTGTGGGCTACCACACCCAGTCTTAGTTGCTATCTCAATGCAACCCCAGGGGCGGGGCCAGCACAGTGTGCCACACACGGGATGGAACCCATGGAACCTGCGTCTGCCTAAGCAGGTGCTTTAACCTGCTGAGCTATCTGCCTGGCCTTCAGATTCTTTCTTTTATCAGGATTTAATTATATATGTGTTGCATGTACGCAACTCTTACATAGTATATTCACCAACTGAGAAGGAAAATATCTAAGAGAATTTGAAGTTGTTTAATGCTGGCTCCTTAAAATAACACCAAAATAACCTACTGATAGGCAAAGCCACTCTTCAAATGCATTTAATTTCCCCTTTGGTTCCTAAGTGAATCAAGGAAGCAGGCTTATTACTCACAGGAATCCAGGATAGCAGTACTCTAATTTGCAAAGAAAGCATTGTTGTGCCCTTGAATAAAGAAAGAGAATAAACGAGGAGATTTTCTTCAAGAGCAAATACATTTTCATGTAGGAAAATGTGTAGATGTAGGCTCATTCTTGAGCATGCTCCATTCAAAGCTCATTCCTGATTATGTTCAGTTCGGGATCATAGTGCACATGTTTGAAAGGAAAGACAGCAGACATGGATGTTCTTGGGCAGATAATTTAGTATTGCAATGAGCAAACCTTACTCCAGATCAGCTTAAAGAGCAAGAAAGACTCAGTGACCTGGTTTGAGCTTCTATAAATTTCTTTAAGGAGTCTTAACTACAACAACAACAACAACATTAAGAGAAGAGCTTTGAAGGTGCTTTAAAAGTGTTTCAAGAGAAAAGCAGCTTTTTCTCCTCTACATCTAGGAGTTTGCACCTGAACTTGTCTGCCTTGCTTCTCAGCCAGGGGAGATCTCTACTTGTCACAGATTTTACAGCATTTTGGAGAGGGAGGGCCAACTTGGGTTATTTATGAGGGTCTTAGAGTCTGATTTAAGTTGCAACCTTTAATAGGAGAGCTACATTAGCATGGGGTAATCATGAAATAGTGGCCTACAAGTGGTGGGCACAGTGAAGAGAGTCTTAGAGTGAGTTTTCAAAAAGAGTATCAAGAATAACAGGTAATTTTATTTCCATGGACCAGGGCTTCCTGGAATAGTAAAGCTAGTTTCCTGAAGATAGTATAGTAGCAGGCCTGCTAATAATGATGGCCAAATTAGAATGTTATGTCCTTGTGGTAGATGCTAAGTGGTTGTAGATTGCTTCAATCTGTGCAGCTAATGGCATGACCATGCTTGAACCCAAGGGAATACTCATTAAGAACAATTAGAGGTAATAAAGCAGGACTTTGAATTTTGCTCAAATGATGGTCTGTGGAGGGAGCAGGGGAGGGAAGAGAAAATGAGTTGATTGATGGTTCAATAAGACCACACCTTATAAAAATATCTGTATGCATGCAACTGTACTTTTATTCACTTTATCCATAGTCTTTTTTCTTAATTTTTTTAGGTGTGTACTATAGCTACTAATTGTACAGTGTCAGTTACAACAAGTAGACCTGCTGTCACCCAGTGCAGAAGGATCACATAGAATCATGTCCCTTTCTAAAACATGACACTGTTAGGGATCATCATAGAAATCTTCCCTGGGTCTCTTACCACGCAGAGTTCTAATGGAGCTCTTTCTATATTTCTTCTTAAATCCTCATGGTGATGGTGTGATCCATGCAGGTCACTTTGATGTCAGTCATTTCCTATCTTTTCCTTTCATACTTGATCTCTTGGCCCTTTTATGTTTTTTACATAGTTAATTTTAAGATTAGTTTCCATCTGTGGAATCCTTTAAACCCCTAATTTTCCACAAGAAATATGTTGTCTCAAAAAATAAAAATTAAAAATTAAAGAAATATGTTGTCTCAGCTAAAATTGATTTCTGAGACTTCTTTGAGTGAGGCTCCTAAGGAAACTCTGAATAAATTATTATAATTCATAAAGCTTAAAAAATTATCATGTTGCGTTGCAAGGGTTGCGTAAATAAATTTCACATTGAATAATATCAAGCCAGGAGGATTCCCTTTGTATAATCCAGTGCTTCATCTTGAGTCTCAGGGAGGGTATATTTTCCCCATCCCAGTTTCTTCCCTTAGGTTTTCAAAGGTAAGCAGATTATTTTGAAGCTCAGAAAAAAAAAATGTGCTTAATATCTCATAGTTAATCATTTAAAGCAAAGCTCTGAAGTTGTTTATATTCTACTTATTGCATAGTTTTCTCTCCTTATTGAAACCAACATCTTATTGATAAGAAAGCTATAAAACTATTTCCTCTTAGCTCTATAGCTCCTTTGTGTTACTTTTCACATCTTCCTGAAGCTGTCCTTGTGAATTGTAGCTGGAGACTTGACTTATAAAACTGATGAGTGCTGTTTTTAGTTTATCTAGGGGTATGAGATTAATTATGAATTAGTTCATAATTACACAGTCACCCTCCTTTTGGTTGCATATTTTATTTTAATCAGTCTACACAGTTACCATGTATTTCTTTCAGTGTCTGTTCACAAATTAGAAAATAACTGTGTTAGACAGGTTTCTACTAAGTCCACTTAAAAGGACGAAATATTTTATTTTGGTTCATGGTTTTAGCAGTTTCTGTGGCAGGTGCTTCGTTCCATTGTTTAAGCCTGCAGCAAGGCAGTGTCATCACTGGGGATGGAGAGGAAGCAGAAATAAAGGGCAGGGGTACCCATATCCTCCTTGAGAGCAGGACCCAGTTACCACTTCCTCCAACTGAGTCTCCCATACTAAACTTTTCACACTGTCCCAAAAACACCATCAACTAAGGGTCAAGTCTTCAGTGCATGAGCTTTGGGATGTAAAACCATAACAGGCTACTTGTTTGCACAAATGTCACCAATATGGAAGAGCATTGTCCAGAGTAATGAGAGAAAGAGGCTGAGGTTTAACAATAGGAAGTTGTGGAGTGCAGAGTTCCCACCCATTAGTTCATGTCACTAAATAATAGCTAAGAAAGCCATACCCTGCTGTTCAGGTTGTTGACATCCCATTCATGGTTCTCATCATTGAAAATATTTGATTTGGTTCAGTGCTGTGACTTTAATAGATTTACAAATGTTCCTCTGTTTAAGAGTCCACTTGCATCTCATGAATCTTCAAAACCTTAAAGCTCATTATATACCTGAATTATATCAAAAATTCAATAATTATTTACCTAGTGGATGACGGTAGTACTAGAAGCCGACAACATATCCTGTCCAACCACCATTAGTGCAGATCTTACCTCTCATAGAATTATGTAGAAGCACAGCATTATCTATCCCAACTGTACTGTCTATACACTCACATCATGATTTTTTCTTTCCACACCCCTTCCTTTGTCTACACCTGTCAAAAGGGGCACTCCATTGACATTCAACTAACTTAGGTGCTTGAACTTGACACCACAATCCAACACAGTCCAGCATTCTACAACCATAGTGAGTTATAATTCAGGTATAAAAACATAAGATAAGTAAGCGGCTACACTCTTAATTCACTGATAAGAGATATCTGCTAAAATAATATCTGTAAATATAATATCATGTATGCACCTTGTACAATACCAAAACATTATGAAAACAGTTTGCAATGTATTAATTCATCAAATCTGTATGGTTAAGGTGTCTTGAAACTGTCTGATTGACATTTGTATTTCAATAAAATAAAAAAAAATAAATTAATTTTAAAAAGCTCATTATAATATTTCAGAATAGTGAGCAGTACAAGTCACTAAGTGCAATTTTTTTATAGGATGCTTTGTGAAAATATTATTTATTTTTTCTTCCTTTTCCCTTTTTTTTTTGGAGCTGGGAGTTGGACTCAAGACCTTGTGCTTGCCAGGTAGGCACTGTGCTGCTGAGCTCTATCCTAGGCTCTATTCAATGTTTCAAAGCCTCCTTGGCAGTGAGATGCCATAGTAGGCAGATAAAGGTGGTTAAGCAAATACATCGAAGAAAACAAATTAAGAAATGGAAATCAAGGATTATGAATGCCTAATCCTGTTGTAGGGGTGAAAAGACAATTGCCTTTCTCTCCTTTGGAGATTTGCTGTGATAAACCATTAAAGCCACAGAAATTAGAAGAAAAGACATGCAAGGAGGCAGTCACAGACATTGTGATTCGGAAGCTTATATATTCATTTTTCTTTAGAGTGAGAGGAGAACAGAAATAAAAATAATTTTGAGGGGTTGTTGATTATTGGCATTGGGGGTCATTTTCAGGCAAATAATTCTGAAACAATATAACTTGTAAAAACATTCTCTTTGGAATCAGAATGGCTCTAAGAAGTAGCTGTCCTGAACTGTCCTGGGAGTCCCTCCAGTAGGTGCAGGCTGTGTATGCCCTTCTGAGATGATGATGGCATGCATGGAAGGCCGCTGTGTTCCTTTTCGCCATCTGGTCAAAATACAGATGAAAGAAGTCCAGAGAGACCCTCTCTGTGCTTGACTGAGGCAAAGCAATAAATGCACAAAGGGACCTCGGTTCTGGGTTGCTTCTAAGAACTTTCAGTGTCCTCTGAAGCAAGTGCTTCACACAGCCAAACACCACATCTTTCCAGAGCATTGCATGAGCCCTGGCCTTATTTTGTTTTCTGCATTTATTTAACACTTACACCATTTTAGGTGCTCTGCTGTGAATGGAAGACACAAAGCTGAACACTGCATAGCTCTGGCCCTCATGGAGATCACAGCTTAGGCTTTGCTGTTAATTTTTAATCACTATCTGTAAGATGATTATGTTTGGTTAGAGGGTGATGTGTACAGTACTGTAGTCATGGAGCACTGACTTTATTTTGTTTATGATCATTGACTTCCTCATAAATAAAAATCAATATCCAGCTTCCTTAATAAGAAGAGCAGGACAGAGAACTTGCTGGTAGTTTGCTCACATTAATTTGATCTCTTGCTGCAGGATCACATTCTGTTGCTGAGGAGGTGAAAGGTTGGTAGGGGCAAGTGGCCTTTTTCTTCCGAGGGTGGAACTTCATTAATACTGCAACAGGGGTCTGTCTCTTGTACTACAGAGTGATAGGAAATTACTGCTCTGGAAACAGACTTTGTGGTAAAATTTTCAATCAGCCACCAAGAACAAAAATAAAAACATTTCCTAATTTAACACTTCATTGAAATTAAATTTTCTCATCCATATCATTTTATCTTTGATTTTGTGATAACAGTTATTTTTAAAATTCATATTAATCAAGTAAAATAGAAAATCTGACTTGCCAAAATTCACATACTGCACCAGAAGCATGTTGCTTCACATGTAGACCACATGGCTTCTCTTGGAAAATGTCGTCTGCTGATTGAAGATTTCCAAGTGCCCTCTTGGGCTGTGTGAATCAAGCACACTGATTAGCACTGTCTGAATTTCCGAGGCTACTCTAACAAGACTCTGTAAACTAGGACACAACAGACATTGATTTGCCAGTTCTAGTGCCTGGAAAGACCATGGAGAAGGTGCCAGCAAGTTCTGTGGTCACAGCAGCACCTACAGCTGTGTGGAAGTGGGCATCTTGTATCACTGACAGCTCTGAAAGGTTCTCCATCACCACGCCCAGCCTGTCTCAGGAGATCTTTTAGCTCTCCTTGGGCAGAGGGACAGATTATTTCTCTAGATTCTTCTTTAAGGTGCTAATCTGAATCATGAGACATCTGCTTTCTTGATATAATCACTTCCTAATTGTCCCTAAACCTTAATACCATTATTATTTTTAATACCCTTATTTTGAAGGTAAGAATTTCAACATATGAGTTTTGTGAAGAGACCAACCTTCAGACCAAAGCAAGGCCACATAAAAGGTGTTTTTTTAATTTCAGTTCCTGAAGGTAAGTTAGGTTTTTAGTCTGTCTTATTGGCCAGTAGCCTGGATTTCTTAGATTCTTAGGTGAGAGTGCAGCTGTAGGATATGGTGCACACATTACTCTTCTTGGCCAAGCTTCTGACTGTTTCTGGCTACCAAGCTACATGGAGGCATTCTTTTAGCTGTGGCTATTAGGCCTAGAATCCTACTTCTTTAGAGACTGTCACACTGGGGTGCATTACAATCTTTAATAATTATAATGGTTATAACTCTTGCTACAAATAATATTTAATATATTTATATGATACATTTTATTTAACTTTTAATCAGCTAACTATATATATATATATATATATATATATATGTATTTAATATACTATAGTTTTCTTTTCCGTCCATAATTATTGACCATTTCTGTGCAATATTTTGTTCTATGCTCAGAACAGAAAGAAATGAATTTAATAAAGTGTACGTTTTAACTTGAAAATGTAACTATTACATTAAATAATTAAACAATTATATCAAGTGGTTATTAAAGAAACTAGGAACAACAGTAAAATAAGTACATACTACCTGTGGTGACATAATATGTAATCAGTGTTAATATGTTAGCATATACATTCGAATAGGATTACAATGCAATCAAAAAGGGATTTTATTGTATCTTCCTTCCATAACTTGTAGTCTATTCCTATCATTTCTGGCCATGAGGAAGCACTTTCCATTTGGTGATCTGCTACATCACTGGCAACCATTACCATGGCCTGCACTGTATAGATATTCTGTAAAACTTCGCTGCTATGATTGACTATGTGATAAGCACTCCTTTAATAGTCTTTTTCATGAAGCTCTATTAAAATCTGCTCCTTAAATTTCAATTGAAAGATTAAAATTGTACTCGTTTATTCCTTTGTTAATTGTAACTGGATAGTTATCCAAAACTTTTCTGTAAACGTTTAATGCTTTTGTATTCAAATAAATATTCGGACCTTGTGCTTGTCAGGAAGCACTTATCCTACCGAGCTATCTCCCCGGCCCAAAATCTTTAATTTTTAGATTTTTTTTCTGGCTGGCTTAGCCTGCCCTGTGAGTGGAGCTGGCATGGCATGCAGTGCTGGGATTGAACTGTGGTTCCTGTGCCTAAGCTTGCCTAAGCTTGCTTAAATAGGCACTTGAGACCACTGAGCTATTTTGTCAGGCCTATCTCATAATTTTGTTGGTAATGAAAACTCATTTGAATAATAAGTGTTGTTGATGTTTTTTATGGTTTAAGCACAGAAACTTGCATGAATAAGACATGAATTCAATTTTTCTGGAATCTGATGGTGATTTACATGATACACTGTTTGACAAATTCTCACTGTCTTGATTAGATTATATAAAAATTCGGGCTAGCAATTTGGACATGTACCAACTCATATGTCTCTCCTGGCTCTCACATTTTATTTTAATAACCAGTGCTAGGGAAATAAAAAAAGAAACCTCTACTGAGGCTCAAGACAAACTCTGTTTACATTTACCCATCCTTTTCTCTAGGTAGGGAATTCTAGGGAGGGAAGCATTTCTTTTCTTTCTTTTTTGTTTCTAGGTACCAAGCTTCATGAATTGTTCTCTCATGTAATTCTCTTAAGAATATTTCTGTAGAAACATAATGTGAGGAAAGGCAGAAGAGAATAAAGAAAAGGAAACATGTGGAGGGTGCATAAGTACATGGCCAGCTCTGCTCTCCATTCCTTATGCTTACATTTGAGGCACACATAGTGTAACATTTTCCTTCAGTAAGTCCAGACTTCACCTTAGTATTTTATTCAACAGAGTGATCCAAGCATAAACCATAAATAAGGGCATGGAAAGATGAATAAATGCTACTTAGCATCTGTGCTCTAAAATGCATATAGGTGCATTTATCTCCCTTTGGGTAAATTAGATTTATGGAAATTTGTATTTATTCACTTATACTGTTATGACTGGATTTTACTTTATGAGAGTCCTCTTCCTTGTAATCAAATCACGTAGAGTTCTGTGAGATCAAAAGCTTAATAGATTACATATACCATTTTTGTTACACACAAATATTTTTTAATATTGTGTAACACAAATGTGTTTGTATTTGTTGTTTTTTTTTAAATTTAACTTTGTTTATGGGAACAAGGTTAAATAATTAGCAAAACTCACAGAAATCCAAGATAGGGTCAGAATCTTAAAAGTAGTTAGAGAAAAATGAAAGAATCCCTTATACAGAAACTTATTAACACAAAACTTGAAGAGCATAAATATTGAAGTATAATATTGCAAACCCTGAAAGAAAACAATTTGCAACACAGGCTGATATATCTTGAGCTATTATTTTTTCAAAATTGATAGGGAAATAAGATATTTTCTTGATAAAGAGAACCAAAAGGAATTCATGACCACCAAACTATCACTGCAGAAAGATTTTAATTATGTCCTAGAAGAAAGAATGAAACTAATAATGACAAAAGGCACAGTACACTGAATACACCAACCATATAGAGTGAGAAGTTAAGTAGAAGTTGGTTTGTTAACAGTAAAAGTAATACAAGTCAATGCCATCAATTAAGTCAATATGCAATAGTAATGCAATGTTAATGGTCCCAATTATTGAGTCAAAAGAAAGACTGCTAGAATAGGTCAAATCTAATGGTATGCTGTGTGTAAGAAAGACAACCTAGAAAGAAACTCACAGACTAAAGTTCAAAAGATAAAAAAATTTCTGTAATAGGATAAGCCAAACAGGTGTAGCTATCCTACACTCAGAAAACATGGATTTCACACCAAAACTGACAAAAGGAGACAAAGAAGTTCACTATATTTGGTTAAGACCATAACCCAACAAGAAGAGATAACAATTGCTAACATTTATGAACCAAGTAATAGGGCACCCAAATTCATAAAATAGTACTAGATATAGATGATCAGATAAACATGAACACAGCTATAGTACTCCATATTACATACAGATCACTAGACAAAAAATTAATAAAGAAATTTCAGAGTTAAACAAAACCTTCAAACAAATAGCCTAACATACCTTCAAACAAATAGCCTAACATACCTACAGAATTTCACCCAATGTCAATAAAATGCATATTCTTCTCAGCAGCATATTTGGAGTTTTCTCCAAAATAAAGTACATACTACACAATAAAGGTAGCTAAAGTAAATGCGAAAGAATTTAAGTTATACCATGTGCATTATCAGATCATAGCAAAATGAAACTAGAGGGCTGTCCAAATAGCTCAGCAGATTAAAGTCACTGCTTAGGCAGATATAGGGGCCAGGAGTTTGATCCCTTGGCCTGCTGTGCTGGCCCTAACCCTGGGGCATACTGAGATAGCAATTGAGAATGGGTAATCCCATTTCATCAGGCTAAATGATTCTGCCTGTAATCCCAGCACTTGGGAGGCTGTAAACAGTTACACCCTAAAATACAGAAAAAAACAAAAAACAAAAAACAAAAAACACAGGAACAAACAAACAAATGAAAGTAGAAATCAGAAGAAAAAAAAAAACACAGAAAATATGTAATACTTGGAAACTAAACAATCAGGGTTTTTTTTTTTGGTGGAACTGGGGATTGAACTCAGGCCTTTGAACTTGCCAGGCAAGCACTTATTCCACTGGGTCATCTTCCTGGCCCCTAAATAATACATTCTTAAATAACAAAGTGTTGCCGAAAAAAATAAAGGAAGAAATAAGTCACATTCTAGAACTAAAAGATAAAGCCGATATAACCTAGTAGAATTATGGGACACAATTAATTTATAGCATTAGAAAAGCAGAGTAAACCCAAATAAATAACCTAGTGATGTATCCCAAGGTCCTGGGAAAAAAGACTAATTCATACCCAAAGCTGGTACAAAGAAGAAAATTATAAAGTTTGGCAAGTTTAATGAAATTTGACTAAAGATAAAAAGAATCAATCAATGAAACAGTTGATTATTTGAAATAATAAATAAAATAGATAAATAATTCATTGATTTAACACAAAAAAGAAGATCCAAAGCAATACAATGAGAAGTGAAAAGGATGAAATCACAATAGAGTCTTCTGAAATTGAAATAATAATTAACCATTACTTCCCATAGCAATGTGCCATAAACTGGAGAAGTCAAAAGAGATGCACTGACCCCTAAACACATATGAAACACCAAAAGTGAATCAAGAAGATTTACAAAACCTGAATAATCCAAGCACTGCTGCAGTAAAATTGAGGCAGTAATAAAAAAATATACCAACAAAGAAAAGCCCAGGTCTGGATGAATTTACAAGTGAATACTGCAAAAATGTTAGCACCAACTCAGGCTCTTTAACAAAACTTAAAGGCCATGACTATTCCCAAAGTCAAGGTGGAGGCTACCATGACCCATATATCTCACCATGTACTAAGTTAAAATCAAAATGGATCAAAGAACTAAATGTTAAAAGCAGAATCATTTAGCCTGATGAAAGGCACAACATGACTGGCCACTAGAGAAAGGCAAACTAAAATAACATTAAACTTAGACAAGGATTCTTCAAGAAGACAAAACTATGGACAAATTGCTTCAATTAATATAGATGCAAAAACCTTGGCAGCTGGCAAAGAATGCAACAAAGCAACAATATTTGTGTGTTATGATCAAATAGGCTTTATCCTGGGAATAAAATAATGGTTCAGCACACCCAGATTAATACATATGCCTCCTAAGCAGAAGCAGGGACAAAAAGCACCCAATCATCTCAACGGATGCAGAAAATGCCTTTCAAAAAATCCATCTTTTTATGATTAAGAACACTGAAGTAAATAGATTAGTAAGGACCTAATCTCAATCTGACAAAAGCCATCTGTGGCAAAGTTACTGCCAAGATCACATTAAGTGAGGAAGAAAAATCAAAAGCTTTCCCTCTAGCATGAGGAACAAGACATGTCTATTCACTGTCACCAGTCATGTTCAACAGAGCCCTCAAAGCAGGAGTGAAGGCTACTAGGGGAAAAGAATAAAATAAATGAAAGGGATATGTAGAGGAAAGGAACAAGTCAAATTACTATTTTCAAATGATATTATCCTCTAAATGAAGACCCCAAAATATGTCAAAAGACCAATAGAATCAATAACCAATATTTAGTAATAGAGCAGGATAGAAAATCAACACAAAAATCAATATTATTCCTGTGCACTAATAATGAACTTACTAAGAAGGAAATTAGGAAAAAATACCACTCACAAATAGCACAAAGAAAATTTAAATACTTAGAAATTAACTAGGGAAATGAATGAATTCCACAACAAAAGCTATAGTGCTCTGAAGAAAATCAAAGAGGACAACAAAAAAATAGAAAGATAACTCCCATTCCTAGAAATGCAGAATGGATGGAATCAAAATGACTATTCTCCCAAAATTGATACACAGATTTTATGCAATCACAATGAAAATTTCAATAGCATTCTCCACAGAACTGGAGAAATAAACCTAAAATTCATGTGGAACCAGAAGAGACCCAGAATAGTAAAACTAGTCCCAGGTAACATCAGTGAAGTGGGAAGCATCACAATCTTGGATGTAAAGTAATATTACACAGCCGCAGTGATTACAACAGCAGGTTACTGCACAAAAACAGATCAGAGGATCAATGGGAAAGAAGCCAGTGGTTGTGGACCTGTGGCATGCCGGCCACAGCAGGCTGCTTGTATCATTGAAGGCTCTGAAAGGGTCACCATTGCTGGAATAGAGGCTGAAAAACAAGCCAAGCACATTCAGCCATGTGAATTTTGACAAAGAGGCCAAAAACAAACACTGGAAGAGAGGTAGCCTGTGGAGAAAACTGGTGATCCGTATGCAAAAGATTGAATCCTGACCCAAATATCTCACCATGTACTAAGTTAAAATTAAAATGAATCAAAGAACTAAACGTTAAAAGCAGAATCATTTAGCCTGAAGAAAGGCACAACTTGACTGGCCACTAGAGAAAGGCAAATTAAAATAACACTGTAATTACAATGTACTCTGTAAAGAATGGCAGTCGTCATGGAAACAGATAACAAATGTGGTGAGGCTGTGGGGCCAAAAGGAATCCTTCTACAATGTTGATGAGACTGTACACTAGTGAAACCACTTCAGAAATCAGTACAGAAATTTCTTGAATATAATAGTGCTAGTAATTCCATTTGAAACTGTTATATTCCCTTTCTAGCTATCTTCCTGAAAGAGACAAAGCCATTACATTATATCATGTCATGTCATGTCATATCATATCATATCATATCATATCATATCATATCATATCATATCATATTATTATATTTGTCTATTTATTGAATCATAATTCATAATAATTAAACCTTGGAACTCGCCTACACGTCCATCAACCAAGAAATGGACAAAGAAAATATGGCCTTTATGCACAATGGAGTACTACTTTGCTGTAAAGAGAGATGCACTTCAGGCATTCATAGGAAAATGGATTCACCATGAGACTGTAATATTGAGTAAAATAAATCAGGCATGGAAGCTTAAATATCACATTGTTTCTCCTGTCTGAGGAACTCAAAATATAAGTAAAGTACAAAGTAAAAATAGCTTGAAAGAATGTAGGAAAAATGAATCCTTTTAAATGAGTTAGGATAAAGATATTGAGAGAGAGGAAAGAAGGGAAGAGAAAGAGATGGAAATAGGAATCAATTATGCTGTGTACATGTATCAGCTGGACACGAGGAATGTTGAGCATTATGTACTGAAAACATATGCTAATAAAAACAAGAGAGAGAAACAATATCTTCTAGTTGTAATCTGAATTGTTGTATTATGTATGGGACGGTTCGTTATGTTAGACAGAGAAGACCTATTGGTGGGCCAGGGAGATAGCTCAGTGGAATAAGTGCTTGCCTGGTAAGTACAAGGTCCTGAGTTTGATCACTGGCACTACCAAACAATAAAATTATAAAAAAGTAAAAAGCCTATTGGTTTTTATCTTTCATGAAGTATCTGTTCAAGTCTCTTGCCACTGAGTTGAGAGTATTTATTGGCAAAAGCTCCTATTTATCAGAAATGTGTTCTTCACACAAGACTTCTGAGTCTAAATCTCAGGTTCTTGTCACTATGTCACTTATAGCCTAAGTGACATAGGCTATAAGTGACTTATAGCCTAAGTATCTCTTAGGCTAGTGTCTCTAGACACTAACTAAGTGTAACAACATTCTTTTTTTGTTTCTTTCCCCCCAGTCAATTTTTTTTGGTTACTAACTTATAATGTTGATGAATTTCAATTTCCTAATAGCTTTTCTCATTTCTAAAAGTGTTAAAAGTCCACCAAGTATAATCCTACCTTAAGAGTATTTTATTTATTTATTTTGTGTGTGTTGTTGTTATTTATTTGCTATTTTTTTTTTCTTTTTTTTTTGGTCTTTTTGAGACAGGGTCTCACTGTGCAGTTCAGGCTGGCCTTAAGCTCACTTTGTAGCTCAGGCTGGTCTCGAACTCACAACAATCCTCCTGCCTCAGCCTCCCAAGTGCTGGGATTACAGGCATGCGCCACCACGCCCGGCTATTTATTTGCTATTTTTAAAAAGCAAGAAACCTTTCCTGTTCCTAGGATTTATGATCAGATTATCTGTAAAATTACAAACTTTTCCCAAACTACTTTCAGGATTTTACAATAGCATGTAACATATATTTAAATCTAAGAATTCTGCACACCCATATGTGAAATAAAGAATTGTGTTCCCAGAGTTGATTCCTCCTCATGCCTAGTGCTAAACAATTGTCCTGCTCTGAATTAATATTTCTAGAATGGTGCACTGTTCTGTGTCTGGTCACCTGGGCTTGTCTCAGAAAGAAAACCACTGCATCATTTTTTCTCGTGCTCTCCTTGACCACACATGAATTTTAGTGGATTGTGACAAAGCAAACACAAATTCCAAAAACATAAAGAACAGACTGTAATTGACAAACTCTTTGTTTGCAAGGGATTCATGTAGCTTTTCAGCAGTTACACAAAACTCTCTTTGTTTTTGGAAAACAGAAAGAACCTCTTAATTCACCAAGCATTTCAAACTACTGAAATACAGTGGGTGAGCTAATCTGTGAATCCAAGCATGATACAAAAGAAGGGCTGGGAAAAAGATTTATTCTCAAGTCATATTTGCTGCTAAATTTGCAAACTTAAACAGTACTTAGTTGAAATATGGAGAGGAATTTGAAAGTGTCCAAAGATTTATAATGAAAGTAATTAAAGGAGCTTGGAAATTTAGACTATAAGAAAATGAATGGGGACAAAGGACTACATTTAGCCTGCTAAACAAAGTTGCCAGAGTACTATATGATATGTTTGAGGTCGTAAAATAAACATGGAACAGATGATGCCTAGGTGTCTTTTGTTTGGGGTTGAGGGAAAATGAGTAAAGTATAGGGTGAATTTAGGTTAGTAATAAGAGAACACTTCTCTTGAATATATTCCTCATTTAATAAACTGCAGTTTTCTCTACTTTAATGAAATACTTTCAAAAGGGACTGATTTTCATGGGAGTGGAATTGCTTTGGAATGGTCTGAGAGCTGCACTGTTTCCTAAAGACAGTGATACTAAGCTTGCTTTCCACTGCCAGATTGCTTTCACTAAATCTTAGCATCACTGCTCCTGATTTGGATGAGCTTGGCCAATGCCCTCTGGTTCTTCTAGCCTCATTGCTTAGTTCTAAAATGGGACAATGAGAGTGCCTACCAATTAGTGTTGTCTCTAATGGGTGCTAACATATTTTTCCTACTTATGATTTCCTTTTGCATTAAAAGGCAGAACAGGCTAAACAAGACATGAATTTTTTTGTGGGTTTTTTTTTTTTTTTTTTTTTTTTTTTTTTTTTTTTTTTTTTTTTTTTTTTTTTTTTTTTTTTTTTTTTTTTTTTTTTTTTTTTTTTTTTTTTTTTTTTTTTTTTTTTTTTTTTTTTTTTTTTTGCATCATGAATACTTTTCAGGCGATGTGTCAGAGTGGTGTGGTGGCAGACAGTTTCTGGCACCCAGGTCTCATCTGGCTGCTCTATTTTATGTAATGAATACAGGGAAGTATGTAACTATTCTAGCCATCTTCTCAGCATCATTGCTGCCAAGAATAACAAGGAAAAGGTTTTCCCTTGATGATCCTTCTTGGAAGGTACACTTCCATTCCCAACTGGTATAAACTAAGTTTTATGATGACCTGAAGCCACAAGGAACACTGGTAAATAGAGACTTTACCTCAAGTAGCTACAGGTTTATTCAGAAGTCAGGGGTTCAAAGGAACTACAGAATAATGTACAGGACTACAAGATAACCCTGAGAAGACTTCAATGACCACATAGGAAATATAAAGTACATGTGTTGGTATATAAGTTTGGATCTACCTAGGTCTTAACCATCCAGCAGAAAAGCATAAATGTATAAAAATGAAGTATACATCGTGAGCCCATAATATTAAGCTGAGCTCTAAATGGATATGGTCGACAATTTCTTTGAATAACTCCCTATGGT
>PVKA01002312.1:0-127488 GCA_004027165.1 Ctenomys sociabilis | reverse complement strand
TGCAGCCCACATTCACAGTGATCCTCCTGCTTCCTGCCTCCCTAGGGCTGGGATTATAGGCGCTCGCCACCACGCCCCCGGACTCCATCACCGGCTCAGCACACCCAAAGGCAGGGCCGGCGCGGCATGCGGAACCAGGAATTGAACCCTGGCCGCTGCACTTACCTAAGCAAGCGCTTAGTCTACTGAGCTATACCGCCAGCCCTGGAAGTTTTTTTCCTGAAGGACATTTGCCTGCAGGCCAAGTGCTCCAGCCTCAAGTCAGGCAGAAGTGTGTTTTATTTTTTATTTTTGTGGTACCAGGGATTGAACTCAAGACCTTGCACTTACCAGGCAGGCACTTATTCTACTGAGCTATTTCCCTGGCCTTAGAAGTGTGGATTTGATGCTGGGTAGCTGAGAGGTAGCTCAGGCGAGCTATCTGAAAGATTTCCAACTTGGTTTTTCCACTGCAAGTGTAGCTCAAGAGGCATGTATGGAAGATCAAGGAAAATTTTAGAAAGAAACACTGAGTTCCATGGCTACTCCTTAGCCAAGTTAGTCAATGATGCCCATTATGACAGCAGCAGGGGAATGCCCTGGACACATCAGGTTTGTAGGATATGCATCTCTGTTTCAGGAGTGTCTTCTTCAAGCCTCTTACCTAACTTCCCTACTAACAAATTTTACTTTAACTTTGTTGCTGTGAATGAATTCAGAATTTTACTGTGGAAAAAATTGCCATGAAAATTCGTTCTGTTGCTTGGTGTTATTTCTATGCTGATCGTTTCCCAGCATGTACAAATGGTATTTTTGTTTTCATCAATAACCTTAAACAGGAAGAGGTATTTGAGCCCATCTTGATTTCTTCTTTCTTTCCTTTTCCTTCAGCCCCAAAGACAGGGCTGTTAATCACAGCAAGGTCTGCTCAGTGTCACCGGAACAGCTCTATCATGTGTTGACAGTAGGCCTCACAGTTAGAAATGTTGCTTACTCTTGTCAGCCACTGTGGCCTTGAAGAAGAATAAATATCCTGTAATCACAGGAGCCAGGAGGCTGAGGCAGGCTAGTGTGAGCTAAATAGTGAGTTCAAGGCCAGCCTGGACTACATAGTGAGGAGACTCTCAAAAAAAAAACAAAAAGAAAAGAAAAAGAAAAAAAAAGAACTAAGTGTTCAGGCCTGAGAGGACAGCCCAGTGGTCAGGCATCTGCTTAATATGCACAAGGCCAGGGTTTGCTTCCCAGCACAAAAAATAAAATAAAAAATTCAAAAAAAAAAAAAAATATTGTGGACTCCCCTGAAAATATATTAAAAATCTGGAAAATTGGAAATATACTCATCTTGCAACGTGAAGGGGTTGGTTTTACATTTACGGCATTGGGAGTTGAAGTCAGGAAGCACTGAGCTCTGTCTTCAGCCCTTTTCATTTTGAGACAAAGTCTCAATAGGTGGTCAGCTGGGCCTCAGACGGGAATCCTCCTGCCTCAGCTTCCTGAGAAGCCCACATCAGGTGCGCCACAGTGCCTGGCAAAGGTAAAGTTTTAAAAATACAATTTGGCCAAAATTCTAGGGTGATGATGTCATTTGTCATTCCAAGTAAGAGGCCAGGGGAATGAAAAAGAGAAGCAGTCAGCGAGCTCACTGAAACCCAGTGCAAGAAGCCGAGACAGGAGGACTGCTTGAGGCTAGGAATCCCAGATCAGCCTGTGCAGCACAGTGAGCCTCACCTTGAAAGGGAGGAGAGGGAAAGATCACTGAGAAAAAGACATAAACCATGACTCCCCAGGGACTAGGACTTAGGGTCACCCTGGCTAAAGCTGTAATACAGTTTCCTACCTTGGGGAGACTGTTCACAAGGTTACAGGCTGCATTATGTGATACTATACAATCCCATTCCATATTCAAACAATGAATTAGTGTGTTCTGAGAATTCAAGCAGAGCCTCTGCTTTTAGCGTTAAGCTCAATTCCAATCTGTCTGCTTCAAGCAAAGGGCAATGATAGACAAAGACCCAATGAAGCACTGCTCGTACAGTCGAGAGGCTTCTGCGCTTTGGCAGAGGTATCATGGTGAAGAATTCTATGAGAGCTTTGAATGTGCCCTGAAGGGAAAGCACACAAGCACCCCCACAACTCTGTGAAGAATTCAGGGGGCTGCAGCCCATCCCTGGATCTCCCTGATATAGACCCTGTGGGGTGAGGGAAAGAATGAAAGGTCATGTGTGGTGACCGTCTTCATACATGTGTCATTTTAGACTCACACCAATCACGTGTAAATGTTCCATTCTGTTCCTCCTACCAACTGCTCCCCATGGATCTTCTCACCTGAACTAGACCTCCCAGTACTATAGGCACAGCAACTGTATAAAACTCCCTGTACAAAACTATAGGCACATGTCATTATTGTTTTGTTTTTTGAGACAGGATCTTGTGTGGAGGACCACTGGGCGACTCTCCTTGGAAGAAGAGCAATTGCCTCCATTGTGGCTGTGCCTGGCCCTATCTCCATGTACTGATGTGCACAGAGCTGGCCAGGACTTTTCCTTATCCCTTCAGTTGGCTTTAAGCAGTGCATATTGGTCTAGCTGAGGTGCTGGTGGTACTTTTTGAAGATGGCATGCATATTTCCTGGTAACCCCCCACCTGCTTCTGTTTAATATGAGCCAGGTTGACACAGGACAAAGAGCCAATGCTCCATGCTGTCAGCTCTAGACAGAGGCTATGACTTCCTGGGGCTTGAAAGATTACACATCAGAGCTGAAGCACAGACCCCAAAACAACAGATACTATCTCAATTGTGTAATGCAGGTTACTCTCTGCAGATCTTTCTCTCTGCATACTGCAGAGGTGAATGTAGGTCTCCTACCTAGCCCAGCTCATGGTACTCACCTACTTCCTGCTGTCCCACATTCACTCATCCTCAAGCCACTCCTTTCTTCATAAATGAATAAAACATGGGTTCCAGGTTCAGCCCTGGGTTGAGGCTTTGTTCTGGATAGCCATCATCATGGCTAGGCTTAGGATCCCTTGGTTCTCCATAACTACAAATATGCTTTAGCATGTATTCTTACAGTGGGCTGCACTGGATGTGGTAGATTAGAATTAATTTGACAGGATTCCAATAATTCATCCATGGGATTACAAATATAAACTTTCTGGACCAAGACAAGGACCAGGGAGAGCTCTTTATAGTCTTGCTATACTGCCAAGCTGGCCTCAAACTCTTAGGGTCATGTGACTCTCAGCCTCTGGAATTGTTGGGGTGTATGCCACTGTGTCAAAATCTTGAGCTCAGCAAGGACCAGCTGCAGCTCTGATGTAGCCTGTGTCCTACTATAGGTATTCAGTTGTCTTTGTTGCCCTGTGTGAATGAATAATAACTAAAAGAATTGGGTTTTTTTTTCCAGCTTAAAACACCAAGATACAATTCACACACCATAAGATACTATATAAATCGGGGGGCTTTAGTGTATTCCCAAAGTTTTGTAACCGTGACCACTGTATGATTCCAGAATAGTTTCCTCACCTTGGTAAGAACTGAAGCTTTGCAAAGCTCCCACCCAAGACCCTCCAGCCCCTGCAAAACCGTTGATCGGCAGCCTCTGTGCTTTTCCCGTTCTCTCTCTTTATGGAGACAGAAACATGCCAAAGTTTTGTGCTTGGTCTCTTTGAGTCCCACCGTTCCCAAGGTGCGCCCCTGACGTGGCACGCGACAGGACGCTCTTGGTGGCTGGCGACAGGCGCATCAACTTTTCACCCTTTCAGGGTAAGATGATGATGGAGTCCCTTCCCAACTCGAGGATTTAGTATGCAAGCAGGAGGAGATGCCCAGGTCCACAGTGTCCAGGTCTTTCTCCGCAGATGCGAGGACAGCTCGCAGTCACGTCCTCGGACGTGCGCAGAATAAAATCGGACTCCCTGCCCCACCCCGTCCAGGCCCCGCTGCCCACCTGATCTCCTGACCCTATAGCTCGGCCTGATGCCTGCCCCAGGTGTCCTTGCCGGAGGGAAGCGATCTTCCTGCCTCGGCTGCGCACCTCCGCCATCTCCCGCCCTTTGTTTCCAAGGAAATCCAGGTAGAGAGGGATGGGTGGGGGGTGCAGTCGCCTCCCCTCACCGTCCAACGCAGGAAACAGGATTCCTTTTTTGCTGCTGCCACGACTCTAACGTTTACGCTGAAAAAATATTCCTTTCCTTAAAATAAATAAATGAATAAATGAATAAATGAATGAATGAGTAAACAAACAAACAAATAAATAAAGGAGGTTGCAGGCAAACCTCACGACTAGATCAGGAACTTGGTGGTCTCTGCCCGGGGGGCGGTGTCCCGCAGCGGGGCTTGCGGACTACAAATCCCAGCGGGCTCTGCGCCCGGCCGAACCGCGCAGTGGGCGGTGATGCCGCGGCCCGCGCGCTGATTGGCCAGGCGCACGCCGACTTCTCCATTTATGGCCAGGTCTCCGGGCCGGGCCGAGCGCAGCCGAGCGGCCGAACGCGCGGTGGGCAGCGCGGCGGCGACCTGGGCGCAGCGCGGAGTTGGGCGCGCGACGCGAGGCGGAGTGCACCGGTGCGGATCTGCGCCGAGCCCGGGCGTCGCCCTCACAGAGCTTCGGTCTCCGCGCGTGGAGTCCTCCTGGGTTCCCATTGGCCCTTGGGAGCGCTTGGTCGTCGTGAGCCTGCTTTTGGCGACGGGAACCAACTTTTGAAGTTTGCCCCGGAGACTGAGGTCCAGCCCCGGCTCGCTCGCTCGCAGGCGGCCGAGCCGGCCGGGTGGAGGCGCGGGTCACCATGGTGAGTCTGGCGCGGGACTCCCGGCTGGTGTGGTCGAGGTCGGGATTGAGGGGCCACGGAAAACTTTGCTTCACTCCCCGAAACTTTCCGCGGCGGCTGCCTGCTGTGGGCGAGCTGGGGGCGCATCGGTCCCCGGGGCGCAGGTGGGGCCGCACCTGGCGGGCCCGGACCGCGCGTGTGGGAGCCTCGGTGCTCGGATCAGCACCTGGGCGCAGGACCCGGCCGCTGCCGCCTCCCAGCCGCGGTGACTTTATCGCGGTCCGTGACCGCAGCCCGGCCGCACCCGCTCCCGCCCCAAGCTCGGCCGCAGCCCGCGGGCTCCCGGTGGCGTCGTTTTCCTTGCACAAAAGCACCGAAGCTTCCCGGAGCTTGGCTGTCGTCGGGAGCGCGAGAGGGAAAGTTCTACAAGGTTTCTAGTTTCCAGTCTTGTTTGTTTACCCCGACTACGCCCGCTTAGGTGGGCGGACGCGTCCCCTTCTGGATCGCTGGCATTTAAGGACAGAAAGACACCCCTGAGAACCCCTAACCCGCCGGCCCAGTCTGCCAGACCCAGCAAAGGCCAGGGAACCGACGTCCCAGCCCGGATGCAGCCTAGGACCCGGCGCAGTGTACTTATGTAAAAGAATGTTTGAAAACAAACAAAACCTTTAAAAGACATTCTTGACCAAAGCGTTTACTTTTTATGAAGTCCGAAATTATGTCACCTTTGCCCCATCTAAGAGAATACTTTATCTACAAATAAACTTCCTTCTCCAGTGTTAAGGGTTAAGACAACAGCCTACCCCACGTTATTTTTTGAACCCCACAGAACACCATTTACACTGAGAGTGCTTTTGAGTGGGGGCTTCATTGCCCCCCCCCCCCAGTGTAGCTAACACGATGGTCCTAGTCCTAGCTCATTAGAATTGCTGTGTTTTCTGTGGTTCAGTATTTCAGAGGAAGGAAGAAAGGAAGAGATGTATGTATCAAGATTTAAGGAATCTTAACCACTAGGAAGATAACAATGTAAAAAGTATTAATTATTGAAACTACTATAAATCAGCTTTAAAAACATAGTATCATTTGTACCCCTAGAATAAATGAGACAAACAGAGACTAAATGGGGGAAAAAAGATTTAAGGAATCTTACCAAGTGTAACTAGTTGAGTGTTACCGTGAACAAATGAACTTTCGCTTCTTAAACTGCCCAGCTCCTGCCGGGCAGCTTAAAAAGTAACCGAGGATGACTTTCTGGAGACCCACCAACTCCACAATTGGTTCAGCTGCGCCGCTCTTGAGTTAGGGTCTGGTCGATGTGTGCAGAAGGGTCCTACCCTAGGCCTTCCAGAACTGACTTCCCGCAGGACAGGTGTGATTTACCTGTCCACAGGCTCCCTGCCGTCCGGACAGATGGAGGTGGTTTGGGCTCCAGGAGACTATGTGCCATCAGACACGGTTCTTGAGGCCACAGTTTCCTGGTGGAAGAGTTGAAACAGCTGGCAGTCCTGAAATGGGAGCTGTGACATTGATGGATCTCCCAGACCCTCAGTAATTTGGCCAAAATGAAATGAATCATTTTTTCCCCCGACTTGAAACATTCTATTCATTAGATATGTGCAGTTGCCTTACAAGGGAGCGTGAACAACTTACATAATTAGAAATGACTGTTGTGATATTCTGTGTTTATATAATAGTCCATTCAGCCAAGTGAAGCCTCCCTTTGAGTCCTACACCTGTCTAGGCCTGCCTAGGTGTGTATTCCTCAGTTTCTCAGAACTGGAAGGGAAGGGACAGGAAGGTTCCATCTTGGGTGTGTCTAAGAAACAGCAGGAGCAGAGGTCCTCAGGCTGTAGCAGGGAACCTACACAGTGGATGTGTGTGTGTGTACTCTTTCAGGAAGGTTCTTCACTTGTACCCAAGGCCCTCGCTGGACTTAGTCAGTTATGACTCATGCGCAGAGTTGTCCTCTGACTCATGAACACAGTGTACAGTAGTTCTCTTCATGTTATTCTCCTGAAAACCCTTGGAACACTTGCTCATCCTGGGAAAATTAGAATATTAGCAGGTGGTAGTCGAGTCTTGTTCCTTAGTAGGCTTAAAGTTTGTTTTTTTTTTTTTTTTAAATCTACATTTTCACAATTCGGTGAATGTTTAGGAGGGTACAGAAGTTGCCTGGGACTTTAACTGACACCAGTACATGCTGAGTTTCCTTTGGAAAATCTGGCTTTTCTCATCATCTGCGAAGGAAGGTCCACTTTCGTGGCCATGCCAGTTGGGATTGTCGGTGGACAGAAACTTGTCTGCAGGCCTACTGTGTGCTCTGTTCCCGGAAACTGATTCATATGATAACTGTGAGTTAAGTATGCAGAAATATTAGAGCAAATCGGAATTGGTCATTGCCTCAGAAAATGTGGGAGATCGGTTCCCTTTTCCTTACTTGAGTATTTCTTGTGAGTAGATGGTAGATATTCTGCATGGGAAGAGATGGATAGACATAGAAGTCTGGTGGATCACTGATCCCAGGTAGGTAGGCTCCTTGGGGTGGAAGCTGCAGCATATTTTGAAAGTCCAGAACCCATTAAAAAAAGGACTGTTGGGGAGAGAGCCTCATTTCTACTCATTAGTTTATCTGCTTGCTAGAGGTCGCCTGCCTGAACAAAAGAAGCCACAGAGCCAAACTGAGAATAAGTTGGATGAAGCACAGATGTTTTGTTAATGACAAAGGTTACAAAAAGCTCTGGAGCTGAGGCTGTCGCTCTGGAGTGTGAGTGGACCACCCTTGGAGGCCAGAATGGTGAGGGCTGGTCTGTAGAGAGGAGGTGCAGAGTGCTGGCCCTAGGCAGTGGCCAGCACTCCCGGGCTGTGTGTTCTGCAACAGGAAAGGCCAAACGCATCTGTAGCGGGGCAGCTGCTTATATCTGGCACTGTGAATCCAAGTGGCATCTGATGGAGCTCCTCCTGTTTCCTCAATGGAATGCCCATCTCAATTTCAGCTGCATCCCCAGTGATGCAGGGTCACTTATGGGTACATCCACACTTGTCACTGGGACTCCCTGGAAAGGGGGAACTGTCTGGTGTTTTCAGTGCATGGAATTTGGGAGGTAGGAAAGCAGAGAAAGTCTGTGCCCACCTGCTGGTGCTCAGAACTTGCTACAGCCTGTGAAGCCAGCTCCCAGTCCCTGGACCCGTCTGCATCATGAGTAGTGGGAAGCATTTTGTGACTGTGTGTACCCTGCCATGGCATGTCCTGAGCTCAGGTGAGGCTGCATGAAAGGAAGACATGAAATACTCTGCATTTCTTGATGAGGTGAGAACCAGGATCAGGCTTGGTAGGAACTTGTGAAAGTTCTGTTATGGCTTCCACCAGTACACACATTTGGACACCTCTGTATGAGGGCAAGGCGTGGTGCCAGTGAGCTGCACGGGTACAGTTTCGGTTCCTGCAGAGGCCGAGCCTGGAGGCTCACTTGGAGCTTAATAGCTCAAGGCCAGCTTGGGTAGTATAGTGAAACAAACCCAAACAAAGCCAACAAAACTACAAATGAGGTGTAGCTCGAATGTGTAGAACTGTGTACAGTTTTGATTTTGCAAGTTTGAGCATTCTATTTTTTTATGAAGGTGTAATAATTTGTGTTTTACCATTTCATGATAAAAAGTTTAAAATCTGTATATTTGTTTGTGGTCATGGGGTTCAGACTCAGGGCCTTGCTTATGTGAGGGAAGTGCTTTGCCATCCATCTCCATCCCAAGCCCCTAATATTTTTTATTTTTATCCTTGTTTGGGCTTGTTGTTTATAGAGCAAATAAGGGGTTAAAGGGTAAATGCCAAAGGTATTAAAAATAAACATCTCAGCCTTGCAAGCACATTCTGTAATAATGGTAAACAAATTGTGTTTTGAATTTCAAATTCAGAGTTTATTTTGGCAGAGGTAGAGGTTTTGGGGCATCTTAGAGGAACATTTGTGTTTTTTCTTTTTAACATATTTATGACAGCCACCCTTGAGAGAAAAAACTGAAAAGCCTTCCCTAAAGAAAGGGCCTTCTCAGTGACAAGCCATAGGACGCACCCTGCGTCTGCCTGCCCTCCTGTGGCACCACCCTGGGGACAGCGTCCTTGCCATTGCTGAGAGCACATTTGGAATGGATGGTGAGCCACCCAAGAAAATGTGTTTTCTTACTACTTCCTTTCTGACCTACTGTGCTAGCCCTACCACCCATCTTACTCACCAGACTGCACCAGCCTCTTTCAGCTGCTTCCAAAAATTATATTCTGCCTCGGAGGAGGAGAAAATAGCCTGATTGAAGAAGTGCAGTATTGTGGAGAGCAATGTTTGGAGGACAGAAAGGAGGCCCCGCTTTCTGGCATGAAGTAGAGGAACTGCCTGGTGGGGTCTGAGCTGTCCTGGGTATCCACTGTTGCGTGTGTGTTAGAAACACATTCGTAGTGTTCTAGTCAGTTTGGTATCAGTGTGACCAAAGATCCACCATAAATAGCTCGAAGGCAGAAAGATTTATTCTGGCTCATAGTTAGTTTCTGGTGTCAGTCCAGGGTTCCCAGCTCCCTTGCAGTTAGGCCCGAGGCAAAGCAGAGACACCATGGCAGAAGGGCATGGCAGCCAGGAATCAGAGTAGGGCAGCTACACAGGAAGGGGTGGGGACCTCACACAGGCCCCAGTTCATCTCCATGGGCCACTCTCTTCAATTAAACCTTACTTCCTAAATTGCCTTATTGTCCAGTAATGCCATCAGATTATGATCTCATCTATGGATTAATCCACTGATAGAGCTCTCATAATTCAGTCACCTTCCCAAAACCCTACCTCTGAACTCAGGAGACTTTGGGGTACATTTTTTTTTTATCTAAACTATAAAATCAACTTATCGTCCATCATGTACTACGTTGTAGAAAGCAAAACATACACTGCCTTGTAGAAAGCCCAATGAAAGCTTCCACAATTTTTTTTTTCTTTTAAGTATTTGGTACAGAGTCTCACTATGCAGCTTGGACTCGTGGTATTCCTCCAGTTTTTAGTCTTTACAGGTGTGCATCACCACACCTGGTCTCAGTCACCAGCTCAGCTTGCCTGGGGGTGGGGCCAGTGTGGCATGTGGTCCTAGGGATCGAACTTTGGTCCCTGCACTTGTCTAAGCAGGTGTTTAGTCTGCTGAGCTATCTCACTGGCCTGAAAGCTTCTGGATTGTATTCTAAACCCTTTTGCCTGACTTCCTAAACAGGTCTAGTGGGGTTAAATGATTTCTGAAACTCACAGCTAGTCTGTAATTGAGCTGCTAACAGGGTACAGGTGTTCTGATCTTAGTCTAACGAGGCTTTTCTCACATCTGGGGAAGGGTTTTGGTTTGTTTCTTTTAAGAGTCTAGGCACAGCCAAGGTAGTCCTGTGCGTTTGTGCGTGTATTTTCTGGGGCCACTGAAGAAGACCTCAGGGCCGGGGAGATGGCTCCCTAGAATAAGCACTTGCCTAGCAAATGCTCAGTTCAATCCCCCGTTCTGCCAAAAAAAAAAAAAGGCATTCAAGAAGGCCTCTTGGAGATGGAAGGTTGTTCCTCATTTTTGATTTATTACTATATCAATATCAGCTTTGAGACTGTTAAAAAAAAAGACCATAAGAAAAAAAAAACTTAGAAGAACTCATCCATAGTGCTATTACATTCCAACATAATAATTATTTTATGCCTTTGGGTTTCCTTCCAGTGTACCCAAACACACAGTGCTTTTATGTAGTTAGAATTACGGGGCAAAGATATAAACTGTGCTCTGTACTTTTCCACTTGTTTTATGCACCCTTCTTGTTGGTAAGCATATTTATCATATTTGGTGGCAGGATAATCTCAAGTACTGGTTGCCCAACCTAAGCCATAACCATAGCGATGTTCAGGAGCGTTCAAAGCGGAACTGTGTGGTCAGTAGTGGGTTGCTCAGCCTACTGTGGCTTCTGTGACATGGATCCATTTGGGGGTGTCAAGTGGAAGAAGGATGAGCCAATGTGGTGCATGCACATCACGCTCTTAGGCCCTGACCCAGAGCTTACAGCGGGTCTGAGGAGGTACCCTAGTGCCATCGCTACGGGCTGGCCCGAGAGGACCCTCTGCACTCTTCATGTGTCTCAGCTGAGAGGTGCTTCAGGGATGTCAGGGCACTTAGTACAGTGCTGGGAGTTGTGACGGGTGGAGCCTGGTGAGGCGAGAGGATGGTATAGAGTTTAGTCCCAGGGGTCAAGTTTTTACTGGCACAGCAAGCTTTGCAGGATGCTGGTGGCTGCCAGTCATGCCTCTGGTTGTCACCAAGACCTTCTGTCCTTGACCACCAGGTCCTACAGCCTTTGATGTCATCGAGGCAGGGTCTCTGTGTGGCTTGGGATCCTCCTGCCTCAGGCTCCCAAGTGCTGGGATCACAGTCCTGTGCTGTTAGGGCTAGCTCCGGGGGTCTTGAAGGTGGTCTTTGCCAGCCACCAAGCGCACCTGATGCAGAAGCAGAAGATGGGCAGGTCCATCTTCTGGACTGTATTCTCAGTCCTCACACCTCATGTGCGAGGGGGCCGCCAACTAGACCAGGTATTATTGCAGGTTTTTGGGTAGCTTGCTTTGGGCAATCCTTGAGGGATTGTGTCAGACACATAGAGTGTGCTGAAAACCTTACACATGTGTTTTTGCCCCTGTTCATCCTACAAGAGCCAGAGGCTCCGTATTTTACCCACCTAAGTGAACTTGCCTTGTGGTACCCTGTACTTCCAGTAGTATCAGCGTCCTGATCGATCATCACCTGTACTTCTGGTCACATCACTTCCTTTGTTGTTCTTATTGGCTGTAGCCTACAAAGCTTGCCTTCTTTGGTTGCTATATGAACCACTTCAACCTCCGAGAGCTTTGTGTTTCCTCTGGAGTTGCGACCTTGGTGGCGTGAAATAAGAGTGCAGCAGGTTAGAATTTGCTCTAGGCAGGTGTGTATGACCCCAAGAAGTCAGCAGCAGCTGGTTGCAATTTTATGACTCCACAGGACTCCTGATTGTTTATGCTTCCTACGCTGGACTCTTGGAAGCCACACCTTGTGACCCCTTCACACGTGGGGGCCAATAATTTTTTAAACATATTTTTTAAAATCAGAAGCAAATATGATGACATAATTCTGATTCTAGACAGTGTGTACCTGGATATTTCTTTGTTATTCTGTATCTTGAACATCTTTTCCCAATGAAGAAGTAGACATTGTAAACACAGTTCATTTAACTCTAGGAGGCTCAAAAATCTCTGAAGTGCATTCAATAGAATCCCAGAGTTGTAGCAAATATTGTCTCAAGATGGATGTTAGGGTGCTTGGTCAGTTTTGGCTCTGTCAGGTTATCTTGAGGACAGTGACATACAATGGAATCAATAGTGGGCTCCATTGATTGCTGTGTAATAAGTCATTGGAAGACAGATGCCAGAATGGTCGATGTGTCGCAGCATCTCTTCATCATCATTTCGTGCTCTGTTGTGTGTGTTGGCTTTTTGGGTAGCATATCATCCCAGGGTAGTGGCTTAAATAATACACATTTGTAATTTCTCCAGATTTTGTGGCAGGCCAGTTCTCATGGAGGCGGGCTTGTCACATGTCTGTGGTCAGCTGGCGGCTTGCTGGGAATGCAAGTTCTACGATGCCTCACTCACATGGCCTGCTGTTGGCCTCCTTTCAGCTGGGGCGATGTAGGTGACTTGACCATGTCTCTCTTGTCACACAGGCTGGTCTGGACTTGTTTACATAGCAGTGGTCACACCACAGGATTACCAAGAACAGCAGAAGAGTACCAGCTCCAGGCAGGCATTTTAAAGCCTTTTGCTTGCCTCACACTTGCAGTCATTCTGTTGGCCAAAGCAGTCACAGAAGTCCAGAGTCCACAAGGAAGAGGACCTCTGGCACTCTGCCTCAGCTCCCCTTTCTCTTCCAGCTTTCCTGAGTTGGGCAGATGCACCCAGGCAGGAGTAATCTGTGTGGCCACCCTTCTTATTCCTGGCTGATCTCATTGTTTCTGACCCATCCACTGCTGTTTTCCCAAGGCATGAGGCATTACAGCTGCTGTTCTTTTGTGTGGATGACACTGAGCCTGATTGTAAAATTGCTGTTTGTTATTGCCCTGTTGTTGAAAAAAGGTGAAAGCTGTAGTTTAACAACAAAACATCATTTTGTGTGAAAGGGATGTTTGTTGTTTGAAAATAACAAACATTTTTTATGTAAACCCAAACTTGAGCGCACTGAGCCCTGGCAAACCCAGCTGAGGTGGATATCCTGGGCTGGAGGGCAGAACTCAGGCCTCCCACGGTGGCAGCCAGAGTTCTTCCTGCCCAGTTTTGCCTTTTTAGCCAGCACCGAGCTGCTCATATGGAGAAAGACATTCCTTACACGGCCCAAAATACATTTTTTCCTGGTTGAGAGTCATGTCTTTTGGACTGTGTTTCTCAAAATAACTTCCTGTCAGTTCTGTACCCTGCAAGCCACAGACTCTGTCATCTGTGGGCTCATCAACACGATGTGAATTACATTAATTTAGCTTTGTGCACTGGACCAAAATCCATTAACCTACAGATCTTTCACTTTGACTTTCTCTCTCTGCCTGTCTTACTTTGTCTTAAAATCAGTTGAAAGAAAATCTCCCCAGCAATCGACAACTCTTGACCTATCTTTCCTGTATTTTCATCTTCCTCTGGTTTATTTTGAGGCAGATCTTAGATATCACAGCATTTCATCCATAAATGTTTCCATATTACATTGGCTTTTAAATAAAGCAAAACTTGGCACCGGCTATTCTTTGAACTAGAGGAAGGGGTGTGTCTCACAGAGTCGAAGCTGTAGCTTCCCTTGGACTTAACAGTGGTGCCTTTGTCTTACAGAATAATATAGAACCCTGTGGTTGTTCAAGGGACATCTTTACTGCCTGAGTCTCATCCAAGGAGAATCTGGCAATAATGCCTTGGCATTTATTGCATTGGTGTGTAGGGTGTGTAGGTGCATAGGTATGTAGGCTGTGTAGGTGTGTAGTTTCCTCACTGCACAATCTAGCTCTTCTCAGACACCACCTTTAGGTATGGTTGGTCAATGGAGATCAGTTCATCATGCCTCTTAATTTGTGTATCTCTAGTGATCATGGCTCTAACAAACCAACACATGTTTCTTTCAATGATATGGCAGATTAGAAGTATTCTGAAACTACCTGCTAAGGAGGGGGTCTATGAAATTATATTCATTGTCATGTGGGCATTTCTTTTTTCTTAGTAGATCCTAAAGTGATCTATGATCACCCCAGTAACCCACTAGGGCCTAGAGAATTTAAGTGGCCAGCTTTTAGTCTGTGGGCCACTTGGCAACTTCATAGCAAAGCTGTCCTACAGTACAAGTCTCTGGGTCCACAGTCTAGAATCCTGGTCCTAAGCTGGCTTTCACTGGACATGGTTGAAAATAAAAGACATTGAAGCCTTAGAAAGGTGGTTTAAAGTAGTATGTTAAAATACCTTTTCATAAGATATTTTAGAGACACTAAACTAATAAGATAAACTAAACCAGATGCAGCGGCACACATCTGGAATCCCAGCCACTTAGGAAACTGAGGCAGGAGATTCACAAGTTCATGTCAGCCTGGGGAAACTTAGTGAGACTGTGTCTCAAAAGAAAAAAAAAAAATTTAAATTTATGTATTTGGTACAGGGTCTTACTACACACCTTAGACTTGCAGTGATCCTCCTGTTTTCAGCCTCCTCAGTGTGGGGATTATAGGGATGTGCTACCATGCCCAGACTCAGTGACTGCTCAGTGGGCCCACACAGCATGTGGTGCTGGGGGATTGAACCCCATCCTGCACTTGCCTAAGCAGGCACTTAGTCCACTGAGCTGTCTTACCGGCTCTCAAAAGAAAAAAAATTAAAAGGGGTGGGGATATAGTTTACTGCTTAGCCCTGGATTTCACCCCCCATAACAGAAGGCAAAGACAGGCATTATTTATTGACAGCCAATTGATTTTTCAGACTAGTAAGTGAAGGATAAAAATATTACATTAATCCTGTACTTTTTAAATTTAATTTAATTTTTATTTATAGTTCTGGGGATTGAATTCAGGGGCCTTACATCTCCAAAGCAATTGCTCTGCCAACTGAGCCATATCCCTAGCACCCCTTTCTGAAAAAGCTAAATTGAAAGCTCATTATTTTGCTGGTAAGGAGTCATTCATATTAGTAAAGTTAATATTTACTAATTTTGGCACATAAGAGAGAAATTGGCAGGCTCTGGGTAGTGGAGTCCAGAATGGATTCTTGCATTGTGCTTCTCTTCCTTGTGACCAGAGGTGGCCTGCTGAGGTGGCCTTCTCTCCTGGCTTCCCTCACCCCCCGTGCTTCTGACTAGGTCCCTTCCTGAAAGCCCTCTTCCCTGTCTTTCCGTCTCTCTGTGGACCTTAGAGGACTGAAAACACCGCCTACACCTGCTCAAAAGTGAGGAAGCAAAAGGAAGTCCTTGGGAAGCAAGAGCTGTGCTTCTCTCCTCTTATGAGGCCCTGATGCAACCAGCCCCAGTGAAAGGAACGTCATTGGGCAGGCCTTGTCTGTTCCACTGAGACAATGGGCCATTGTGTGTCTTTGTTTGGGGCCGTGAATCAGAGTCTCCAGGGTCTTGTGGCCCGCATATCTGAGTGTCAGTTGGCAGAGGTATGTTTTATAGACTCCCAATAGAGATAGATGTAGGGAATGGCAGGGTTCCGCCACGTGCTGCAAAGTCCTGGGGCTTCTACCTGTACCATGTGGCTTCCATCTGCCTTTGGCTGTTCTTGGGCGAATCGCTGGCTACTTCCCTCGAAGACCTGAATGTCCTCCACCTGCGCCATAGCCTGGCTAGCACCAGTGCCCCTGCTCTCCTGCCAGGCAGTCTTGGTTGTCCTTCAGGCCTGCCTCAGGGTGCGAGCTCTTCTGAGCCCCGTCACACCCTGTGTGCCGGGACCTCAGTGCTTGGTGCGCATTTTGTCTTCCAGTCAGATGTGGCATCATTTGTGCTGTGAACTTGCTGTGTTGCTTTGTTTCTGCGCAGGGTGTACCCTACTGCATAAAGACTTAATGGGGGAGAGCACTTGTGTGGCCTCTCTCCACATCTCTGAGGCATTCTCTAGAACTGCACCCTGTTCTCTTACCTTGAACAGCTGAGTGCGGTGACACCCTTGAGGCCTGCTCCAGGAGAGCGCTGCTGTTGCTGCCTTGCCTGGTGGAACAAAAGAGCAAGAGAGGACCAGCAGGGGTGCCTGGGACCCAGATGCCACCCTCACAGTCAGTGTGATGTTGGCTGAGGTGTGGGCTGGCTTCTCTTTTCCTTCCCTTTGGCTTTTAGACAGAGGGAACAGGAAGCTGGGGGATAAACATGCTGGCAGGTACCTGAAAGCCAGGTCACTGCCGCTCAAGGCAGCAGAAGCAGTGCGCTTTTGGGATGCTTTTCTGTCCTCACCAAGCAGCGATAATGTTTTAGAATGTTTCACTCACATAGTTTGTAAAGGTTCTGGCCCTGGTATGAATTGTGAAAATCATTATGGTGGCCATCTAGTGTGGCCAAAGCCCTTAAAACAAAAGCCCATCTTCCCCAAGACCACCTCCCCTCTTCTTTTCCAACTTAGTCCAAGACTTAATTTACTTCCACCCTTCCCACTGCCTCAGGGAAGACCCCAGTCAGCTCCCTCAGGTATATCTAAACATCCCCTTCAAACTCCCCCTGGCAAAAGGCCATAGAAGCCTCAGCCTCCCTTTGTTTCAGTGGAGAGAGAATTCCTCATCTTCCCCACATGCTCTCCCCTATCTGCAAAGAAAACAAAGCCCCTTTCCCTTCTTCCTTCTGCCTGTTTCTCTGCTGGGCAGAGAAACACCTGGAAACACCTATCAGTTTGCAGTACACAATGATGGCATTCATTGTGTGGCATGGTGCAGGCGCAGCACACACCCTAGTTGTCCTTCACCCCCCTTCCCTCCTGCCCTCCTCTCCTTTTTTGCACTGCCTTCCCATTGGAGAAGGAGTTAGCTCCCTACTTGTTATTTTTTTTTTTTTTTTCCCCCTCTGAGCAATAGTTAAGCTGATTCAGTTTACTTAACCTTCCGGTTCCAAAGTGCACCCATTTCCTTCAAGTTTATCCTTCCCTGTTGCAGAATCACACTCCATACATACATGCCACATTTTCTTTATCCATTCATCTGTTGGTGGACATACCAGCTGCTTCCAAGTGTTACCGTTATTCTGCTAGAAACACCAGTAGTGTGTGGGCCACTGTAATGTGATGCCTTTACCTCTTCTGGGAAGTAATCTAGGAAGGGAGTAGCTGGGTGGACTGGAACTTCTGTTGGTGGTTTTCTGAGGGCTGTCATGCTGATTGCAGGTGGTTGTGTTACTGTGCGTTGTGGGACCTGACACAGGTTCCTAGGTTCTTGTGTGTGGCAAAGAAGAGTGCATAGCCCAGGGCAGTAAGGAAACAGCAGCAAAGTTTATCAAGGTGTTCAGTTCATACACTCGGGATAAACAGGCTCAACGCTTTTGAAACAAAAACGGGCATCGGGTGTGAGGCCTGCCCCTGAGCCTCTCACCAGGGTCTTCCCAAGCATGGGTGACAGCATGTTTGACAGGGCCCCAGGTTGTATAATGGGATCTATGAGGTGCGGTCCATATGCATGACTCTTCAGTGAGGTCCAGGTAGAGAAAAGTTCCTGTAGGCCATACCTGCAGGTCTGGTGCATGCGGGTCCTGGTTTGGAATTTTCCAGGACAAGCTTAGGATTTTTGCTTTTCTTATCTCTGCCTCTGTGTAGTAAGCCTTAGGACAAGGGTGGAGGGGGACTAGCCCTGGGGCATTGCTTAAGTTTGGGTGAATGGAGGGGAGTGACCCCTTATCCCTAAACTGTACTGTCTATGTTAGTTGTACCAGTCACAGCACTAGGGTGGAAGGATTCCTCCCCTTCCACCCTGCAGCCTCACCAGCCTCTGTTATTATTTGATTTCCTGATGATGGGCATTCTTTCTGGAGTAAGATGGAATCTCAGTGTTTTCAATTTGTATTGCTCTACTGGCTGGGGATGCTGAACATCTTTCATGTAGATATTGGCCAGGTGTGGATCCTTCTGAGCTGTCTGTTCATTTCACTTTTTTTTCTTTAGTTTTTTTTGGTTGCTATTTTTGTTTTTGGGAGATGTAATACTTTTGAGTATTTTGTATATTCTAGATATTAATATTCCCTCTGAAGAATAGCTGGTAAATTTTTTCCCATTTTGTAGACTATCTCTTCACCATGTTGATCTTTTCCTGTGCTGTACAGAACATTTTAATTTGCTGGCTCCCACTGCTTGGTTCCTGGCACTTATTTCTAGTGTATCTGGATTCTGTTCAGAAAGCTCCTTGCTTATCCCAGCGACTTCAGGTTTTTTTTTTTTTTTTTCCCGTTTTATCCTCCAACAGATAAAATGTTTCTGCTTTTATATTTAGATCTTTGATCCATTTGTTTTTGCTTTTTCTTTTTGAGTTATTCTGCTATAAATCTGGCATGGGGGTTACTGTAATATGATGCTGTAATCTCACTAAGTAGCCCAGGCCTGGCCTCCAATTGCAAGCCTCCTCCCTCAGCAGCAAATGCTAGGCTTAGAAGTGTGCACCACTGCTCTTGGCCTTTTGATGCATTTTGATTTTAGCTTAGTACGTGGTGAGAGGTGTAGGTCTAGCTTCAATGGTCCGCATGGGGGTGGCCCATTTTCCCAACATTGTTCATTAAAGAGGCTGTCTTTCCTCCTGTGTATGTTTTTGGCCTCTGTGTCAAAGGTGAAATAGTTGAATGTGCTTGGGGCTGCTTTTGCATGTTCTGCTCAATTGATTCACGTTCTTTTTTTTTTTTTTGCAAGTACCATACTGTTTTTATTACCATTGCTTTGTAGTATAACATCAAATCCAGGATTGTAACCCTTTCGCTTTGCTCTTGTAACCCAGGATTGTTTTTGCTTTTTTGGGTCTCTTCTGGTGCAGAATGAACTGTAGGGCTGTTTTCAGCAGTTCAATGAAGAGTGCGGCTGGGAGTTTTATTGGCATTGCATTAAATCTGTATATCAGCTTTGGAAGTCTGGTCGTTCTGGCTGTGTTGCTTCTGCCTGTCCAGGAACAGGGGAAGGTTTTCTGTTTCCTGGTGTTCTCTTCAATATCCTTGCTCAGAGCACTGTGGTTTTTGTTGCAGAGATCTTTCACTTCCTAGATTAGGTTAATCCCTGAATGTTTAGTTTTTCTTTGTTGAAAATCATCGCCAGGCTGGGTCTGAGGAGGCCCTGGGCACCAACCTGCAGAATTAGGCTATGATAAGCATGGCGTGTTTGGAGGTTCATGTACTCTTGTCTCAGAAAAAGAGTTTTTGGGCTGCAACCACAAGAAGCACAGGAAAGGGTTACTAGGCAGAAGCCTCAGCACATGCTCAGGAGTGGAGTGTGGGCTGAGAGGAGGGGTGGCACAGGAGCTGCACTGGGAGCTGCATCTGTTGAGGGCCAGTTTCTTTGGGACGGCGACCTAGGAAGTGTGCTCCTCTGTCCGCCAGGACCCTGTGTGGTGGGCCTGCTCGGGCCGAGCCACCTGTCCACCAGTGATGCTGCTTCTGTGAGGTGGATGAAGCACAGGTGACAAGTGGAAAGGACAGGGCCATTTATAGGCCTATTGCATCCCTAAGATCTTTAGGAATTTTTTTGAGTGAGTTTCCTGGTAGGGAAAAAGGCTTGAGTAACTTTTGTGTCCTGAAGCTGTAGTTTTTCTTAAATGCACAGATTTAAAAATCCTGATTTCTATGTGTGCTTTCTGCCTTTTATTTTTTCAGTCCTACCTCAAAACCAGTACCATTCTCCATGATCACTTAGGAATCTCTGAAGAAGACTTCTGGCAGGAGCTGCTCCCTACACTGTGGCCCGTGGAATCTGTGACCAGGGGAAGGGGTCAGGAACCTGGGGCGGCCCGTGCAGCCCGTACATGGTTTTCACTGCATGAGGGGTGAATGCAAGTGTTTTAAGACTCACGTCATTGAAAATCTGCTAGTGTGCAGCTGTCTGTGGAACACGCACCTCAGCCCAATTGAGCCCGTTGGTGCGCACCAAACCAAGGGGACCCTAAACTTTCCATTGATAGGATGGCCACCGGTGGACTGTAGCAGACGACTAATTGTAAACTGGAAATGTTTTTCAAAGATAAAAATAGCCCTTCCCCCCAGGTTAAGCTGCACAGGGGCTTCCTTTGGAGCTTTCTTTTAATAGAACCAGACATTTGTGATGTGGCTGTGGAGGAAGCTGGGGGCTGGCCAGGGCTTCTCCTCTGATGTGCCTCCGCTCCTGCCAGTCCTCCATCCACCGCCCGAGTCCACACCACCAGCCTACTCAGCCAGAGGACATGGCGAGGAGGCTCACCCGGCCCTCTGCACAGAGGGCCCTGTCTGTGAGCACAGCCATCTAGCTCAGGTGCCAGCAGGCATAGAAGCCTGAGCCACCCCAGTCCTCACCAAGGCCACTCTGACTTGGCCCTGAGCCTGGGGAGTGGTCAGGCTGTTTTCTCAGATGGAGTACTCAGTGCTGAGTTAAGGGACAGCAAGGTCCTTCTTGCTCACCTGCTCTGGATCTTCAGAATGTCAATTTCCCCAAGAGGCTTGTATCCACAGTGGTTTCAAGGAGAAACTGCCCTTGTTTTTCCTTGGCCCCTCACTCCAGGTGTAGGCCTGCAGCTTCCTAAGGCCTCCTGCAGTCTCTAAGGAGGCACTAGCTAATGGCTTAATTGTTTTGTTTATTCTGCTCCCTGCAAATTCCAGTAGCTTAGTCTGTGCTTCTGAGGGAAAGTTTCTAGTGTCTTGGCATTTCCTTAATGTTTGCTCTTAATGTTCTTTGTAAGGTTGGTAGGGCCTAGGCATTGGGTGTGGCTTTCTCTCACCAGGGATTTCTCTGGGCCTGTGGCAGAGAAAGGGAGAGGATTAAGAAAAAAATAACGTACACCCACTTTATTCACACAAACCATAGATTGTTCTAGAGCCTGATGTTGATGATGACGTTTCTGTAGACACACTTTAGGTTTTAGGGTTAAAGGATCAAAGAGCAGAATGATGATATTTAGCCAGACAAAACCTACACGTTTACTGAGCTGTGGTTTGCTTTTCAAAATGTAGAAGTGTACTGAGATTCTGTTTGTTCACCTGTGGCAAAGAATCCCAAGCATGTGGTCCTCTGGTTCACATGGTGAGAACATTTTATAATTTCAGTGTGAGTGAGACACTGGCGCACACTGTTTCCAAGGCAGCATGGAACCTGACTCTTTAAAAGGAAATGTGGAGGTCTGAGAGAGACCCTTCAGGACCATGATGTTGGCTCCATCTGGGGCTTGTGGGTACTGATTCAGGACAGAAGTGTGCCTACCTCTTGGAGACCAGGTTTGGGAATTTCATGTGGTGGTTCTTAATGTTATAAAGCGCTCAAATGGTGAATAATGGAATTTTAAGGAGTGTAGTTTTCAGTGGTTCCTCCCATTTGTGAAGGTGTTCTCAGCTGTGTGCATGAGTGTGTATACAAGTGTATGCTTAAATATATGTGTGTGAGTGTGTGTGCATCTGTGTGTTCTGTGCTTCCTAAGGGACCGCAAATTTGCTTAGCATGCATGGAGCCTTGGGGTCAACCTCCAGCACCAGGAATCAGTGAAAACATTAAGCCTACTGGCAGGTTGCTCCTGCCCAGCGACCCTGCACTCTCCTATCCCTGGGAAAGTGTGAATTCCGTGAGTACCTCCCAAGGCCTGTACCTGCCTTTAGCTTGTGCTAGTCTGCTCCCAGCAGGTGTGGGTGGAGTGAACGAGTAGTCTGAGTAGTCTGACAAGTCAGCCCCTTTCCCACGCCTGGATTCCCCTCATTTCTTCCCATTTATCTGGCTCCTTAGAAGCCCAACTAAGGGCTCATTTTCTAGCAACCTTGCCTTAGCTCAAAGAGGGAACAGCCCTTCCAGCCCAGCGCAGCCCCCTTAGGGAGTTACACATTCCACATTAGACAGCAAGCCCCTTGAGGTCAGAGGGACTTGCATTCTTTGTGGATTTGATGGCTTCTCTTTGGCCTCCTTCGGTCCCACACAATCCAGTGGTCTCACACAACCCAACACTCCGTCTGCATGCGATTCAGCATTTGGGCAAGGAAGTGGGGTGAGCTGCTCATGAGGCCTCCCCAGGACCGCCTCAGTGTCAGGACCAGGCTGGCATCATGCCAGGGTGCGTACCATGGTGTGGAGAGCCCTGCCCTCAGCATCACTTGCGGTGCTCTCAGCTGTGTCCTTGAACTCTGGCCATGTTTTACTCCTTCTGCTCAGATCGTGGATTCTGGATCTTGGAATTCTGCAAGTAGGAACCTGATAGCTGGAAGTTAGTGAAGCTGTGACTCAGTCTGCCTCGCAGCCAGGATGCGAAGCTGTGTGAGGACAGGGCAGAGGTGGCTCCCCTCTACCCTGCACGGGTCGCTGAGCCCACTGGTGGCCAGATAGGAGGGGCTCCTTCCTGGTCTCCTGAAACCAGACTGGTCCAGCCTGTAGCTCTGTGCTTCAATTTCTGCTTGCAAAAAGGAAGTCAGAACAATTTGTATCCTCCTTTTAGGGTTCATTACTTGTGTATCAGTAAGCATTTTGAAAGCATTGACTTACCCAAGACTGTGAAGTGCAACAGGCAGATGGTCACTGAGGTTCTGTATGAATGGTGTCAGTCACTGCCTGCCCCAGAGTGAGTGGCAGCGATTCCTAAAGAGCTACCACATTCTTGTTTTTCTAACTGACTTATTCAGGGCCTGGCCCACTATACTTTGGGGGCACTGTTCCTTGTCTCTCCAATCTGCAGTCTTGGAAAGAGCTTCAAGGGCCAGCCAAATAGCTCAGTGGATTAAAGCACCTGCAAGCAGGCGAAGGGCCAGGGGTTGGATTCCAGGCCTCTCCCCCCAGTGTGCTGAGACAGCAATTGAGACTGGGCATGGTGGCGCATGCCTGTAATCCCAGCTCTTGGGAGGCTGTAAACAGGTGGATCTCTACAAGTCTGACCTAATAGTGAGACCCTAAACACCCTACAGACCCTTCCCTAAACTACAAAAAAAGAAAAGGAAAGCTTCACCTTGCCTGGTAAGGAAACACTTCAAGGTTGGAATGGGTGGAGCAAAGTGTGAAATGTCTGGGGGACCCAGACCTAGCTGCATCTCTGCGGGTGCATCACTGTGGGTGTGCTGCTCCAGCTTGCCTCCCTCCTGGGGGTGAGCTAGCCGCAGGTAGGGGCACTGCTGCCTTGTCTCCCTCCCAGGGGATGGAGGGATGGTGGGAGGGGCTAGTAATGCTCCATTGGATCTGGCCGCAGCCTTTGTCCACTTGAGAATTCTGGACCCAATTTCTCCTTACCTTCTTCCCTAGCCATTTTTCGTGCCGCTGTGTTGAAACTTGCTGGCAGTGTGTTCCTGGTGTGCAGAGAAGACACCCTTCTTGGTTCTTATCCTCTGTTTCTTAGAGAACTCAAATTGCAGGCAGAGGTAATATTGGAAGGGTGTGTGTTGTGCACCTAGGTGTGCATAGGAGAGGTTAGGGGAGGAAAATGACACAAGGATTACTGCTGGATTTCCCTGAAAGTAAGACCTATCTGGAAAATCAGCCCTAGCTGGCTGTCTCTGGTGGTGGCCAGCATACTGCAGATCAGAGCCCTCTGCCCCTTGCTGGTGGCTGCTCTGCAAGGCAGATGAGGCAGGGCCTGGCTGAGTGGGGTGGGCATGGTAGATCTTTGGCAAGGCTGATTTTTTCTGGGTGGTTCTTATTGTTAGGGAAACACTGTAGTCAGGTTTCAGGTAAGATTTTAGACCTAGCCCCGCAGAATCCCATCCTGGGACAGCTTCCTGTTCCACATGTCCCACCTCTAACAGGAAGTGATCCTGTGTCTGCACTGCAGTCCCCTCTGTCTTCCTGAGGCCCAGCAGAGGCCGAGGAGGCTGCGTCTGACGTAGGGGTGATTTCCGACCCATTCATCTGAATGAGAAGGGACATAACATTTTGGCTCATCCCATTTCTTATTCTTGATTGAAGAAAAAAGAAAGAAACAAAACAAATGCTCCCCAAGCGCTCAGGGCACGCACATGCATGAACACAGTGACCATGCCAGCACCCTGCAGGCTCCTGGGCTGGAGTGCCCATGGGCAGGACAGGAAGACAGCTGCTTCAAGCAGGGGCAGGGCCTGCCTGCAGCATGGCCTTGGGTGGCCGGAAAGAGCACAGGGAAGGCCAGGAAGACGCAGATAAGAGTGGGTGTAGGCGAGAAATGTGAACCTGCTAAGCAGAAGCAACAGTGTGCAGGACTTACTGGGGGTGGGGAATGTGAGCACTTGCACACTAAGAACTGGGGAGCAGTGCTTGCAAACCATAGAGCCAGATGGAGGATTCGGGAAAAACAGGGTTATTCTACCCCTGAGCTACACCTGGCCCCTTTTAAAATCTTACTATGAGACAGTCTCAGTTGCCTAGTCTTGACTTGTGATCCTCACGCAGGAGCTCCCTAGTCCTGGGAGTGCAGGTGTCAACCACCTTCCTGGTATAAAGTAATTTCCTACTCTAGAAATGTATGGTAATGGCTGATACACTGCATCGACTTGAGGGGTCTAGAAGCCTAAATGAGTAACTTGGCGGTTCTGCATCCTGGGTATAGAGGACGTGCGGAGGACATTGCTCGCTGTGTCAGCTGGAGACTTGTAGATGCTTAACCAGGAACTCAGTAGGGGCTGGAGCCCTCACAGATAAACCTGGAGCCTGTGCCAGAGGAGAGCTCCGAGTTGCATGAGTGCCACCCCCGCCTGAGGACGGGTAACCTGCCTGCGTTGCAGGGAGGGAAGGAGGCTCGTTTTCTGCCCCCCTGTGCTCTTGAGCTTTCCCTGCCTTCCACTGCCGTGCGCTGTGCCGTGTGCCACCTGCCTCTGAGAGCCTGCTCATCCTGGACGGAAAGCTCCACAAACTGAGCTGAACAAACCTTTGCTTCCTAATGTGGGTGTTGGGGATTTTGTCTCAGCAACAAGAGTCACTAAGACACAAATCTAAACCACACATAACACCTGGAAAGCCTTGGGGCGTCTAGGAATCGGTAGGTGCCGCCTACCGGTTGGTAGCACTGACAGACTGAAAGCCCTGCCTTTCCCCAGTGATGGGGCAGAAGCCACCAACCTCCCTTCTTGCTCCTTTCCTCTCTCTCTGCAGCTCCGTCTCTCTTCAAACATCTTGTGTCACAGAAACGCAAAAGTAGCTCAGCAGTGCTCACTGTAGATAGGATGAAGCCAGAGCCAGGGTGACATGTTTAACCTGCTGGGTACTAACAGGTGAATGAGCTGAGTGTGTACTCCAAGGAGAGAATGGCGTTCCGAGTCCTCAAGAGACTAAGTTTCTTTCTTTACTGTCACATTTTCTTCTATTTTGCAACCTGTGGACATCCACTATTTTCAATGTTGATTTTTATTTCTTCTCTAAATTGGGAAATTGTTAGGAAAAGTGTCTGTATTAAGAAAGAAAAAATTTAGCGTCAGTGAGATAGCTCAATGGACTAAGCTCCTGCTTAGACAAGCACAGGGATGGGGGTTTTTTACCTCGTGCCACAGGCCATGCTGGCCCCACCCCTGGGCATGCTGAGCTAGCCACCCAGGTGCAGTGTGGTGGTGCACGCCTGTAATCCCAGCTCTGGGGAGGCTGTGACAGGAGAATCACAAGTTGGAACTGCATAGTGAGAACCTATATTCCAAATACACACACACACACACACACACACACACAATCTATCTAAGGCCCCATTTATCATAACCAGAAGCCATATAGAGAGGAGAAAATAACAGCTTGAGACCTCACCCAAGAGCTCCCAGGAGGGACATTTTTGTAGGGCTCTGTACTCAGGGAGGAACTTGGTGGTCATGATGGTTTTACTAGTGAGATCCACAACACCAATCCAGGGCTGATAGTTCTTTTGTTCTACATTTTTAGAACTAATTTTAGTATATGCCGAAGCAAGCACTAGAACTAAGAAAAAAGAAACAATTCTGATTTTTTTTTCCTCTACAAGGTTAATAAACCTCAATGAAAAAAACACAGAACTGGGTGACACAAGAAAGCGAGATGAATTTTTCTCCTGAGCATAAACGCCTTCTCACAGTAGAATGTTTCTGAGGTGGCTTGGTGGCATCCAGCCAAGACTGCCTCTCTTTGGGTCAGGAGGTCCCTGGCTTGGCCAGATGCCTTATCCACAGTCATGCCATTTCCTGCACCCAGATTTGCCTCTGTGGAATCAGAGCAGCACCACCTTGGCAGGGGCAGGTGTGCCCAGTGCATACGCTGTACTGACTTGCAGGACTCGTTAGCACGGAAGGAAATTGGGAGGCCTCCATTCCGCAGGAGAGAAGGAGCTGGCCGAGTGAGCCTATATGTGCTCTTGTGCAGGCTGTCTTGCCACTTATTTCTCTTCAGTGTGGGGCTCACACCCGCAGCCTTGCTCATGCTAGGCAGATGCTCTACCACGGAGCCACATCCTTTAGAGGAAAAGGTTATTTTTACTTTTGAGACAAGATCTTGCCAAGTTGCCCATGCTGGCCTCAGAGGTGTGACCCTTCTGCTTCTACCTCCCAAGTGGCTTGAGCTACAGGTGGGTGCCCGAGGCCCTGTGGGCTAAGGGTTTTGTTTGTTTGATTGTTTTTTGCTTTCTTTTTGTTTGCTTGTTTCAAGTCAGGGTTTCACTGTGTAGCCTAGGCTGACCCCGAACTTCGGGTGATCCTCCTGCCTCAGCCTTCCAAGTCCTGCAATTACAGGGGTGTGCCACTATGCCTACCTGCCCTTTTCTTTTTTAATGCTACTTTTCGCTTGCAACACTATGCACTTTGTTGAGGTTTCTGCCTTTCTGATGAAGCTTTCTGTGTGCCTGACCTTGATTAGTTGCAGGAAAGAGCCACAGGAGCCCAGTGTGTTTGATGAGCCTAAAGGAGAGGTGGCTTCTTTGTCTTCTTGAGGGGTCAAACCTGGTTTGTTTTTGGTATCTTTTTTTTTTTTTTTCATAAATGTTTAGGCATTCTGGAAAACTTTTAAAGTTGTAAATAAATTACTTAAAATTATTTTCCAATTTTTGGTCTTAGCGCATCAATATGAAAATAAATGAATTGCGTTTATAAAAATGATGCACTTGATTGAGCTCTTGCTCCTTTAATATCTGTAGAATATTCTTGCTTATAAACCAGCCACTTTCAATCTTTTAAAAAATATTTTTTAACTTTTTATTTATTTGATACACTCTCTATACAGCTCGGACTCACAGTGATCCTCCTGTTTCAGCCTCTCAGCACTGGGATTACAAGCGTGCACCCCCACGCCAGGGTCATCAGCACATTCTCTGGGAGGCAGTCTTTAGGTTTGGCAATGGGGAAGCTTGTCATAGGAACAGAGGTGAAGTACAGGCAGTGCAGCCCTGTGTGTGTGTCGGGGGTACGGGAGAAGTAAGTGAATCAAAATTAAAGCTACTGAGGCGCAGGGGTCAGGGACTGTGGGCTGTAGGTGGCAGAGCTGCACTGTTCCCTCATTGGTCAAGGATCTCAGAAGTCAGCCCAGCTCCGCAGACTGAGGATTTTCCACCCAAGTAACCAAGTTATCTTGTATTTCTGGCTGCACTTGAGACCCAGAAGTCAGCCAAACCTTTGGTTGGAGAAGCAGGCACAGAGAAACATCTCTCGTTACACAGAAAGCCTTCATCCAAGTCTAAGCCCTATGAATTCCACAGCATTTGTTAGGACACCGGGTGTGTGTGTGTGTGTGTGTGTGTGTGTGTGTGTGTGTGTGTACTTTGGTAGGGCTTCTGTGGCACAGCCCGCTACCAGGTGCTTAGGACAATAAATGACATGGGTAGATTCTTGGGAAGGTGCTGGCTTTCTTGTATAAATGTTGATTTTTAAGTAATGATAAGTTTTTATTTTGGTTGTTTTGAGACAGGGTCTTGCTGAGCAGTTCAGGTGGGCCTTGAGCTCACTTTGTAGCCAGGCTGGTTTTGAACTCTCAACAATCTTCCTGCCTTAGCCTCCCGAGATTTGGGGTGTTTCACCCAGGTGTTTGGTTCTCACAGTCTTTCCTTTTGCATCCTGAATGTTTACCAAAAGCATTCAGGGGACCAAGAGGTGGGGAGTTCTCGAGATGTCCATGGTACGGCTGGGTACACCTTGGGGGCGCAGGGCTGTTGTCTTAGTGCTCCATGCAGGAAGTTGGGGGGGCCCATGTGGTAAGACCACAGAGGGACCAGTGTTCTCTCCTCATAATTCAGCCCCAGCGCCTTCTCACCTCCTGGGAGGCTGAAAACCTTTGCCGGTTGGCTGGGCTCAGATCTGGAGTCTGGAATGTGCTACGTGCTGCTTAAGCCATTTCAGCTCCTCTTTGAGGCAAGAGGAAGATTTCAGCCCTGACCTAGTTACGTGGCTACTCTGGAAAGTTCCCACTTCTGATCAGAGAAATTCGCTTGTAAAGAGCCTACTAAATTCTTGTGCCATCGATTCATCTTTTTTGTTTTTCAAACTGAAATACTTCTGCCCGCTTCGCCTTCCAATAGTTGCTTAGGAGCTACTTTAGTTGCTCATGGTAGCTGAATCTGCAAATACCACAGAGCTTAACTTCCTTGGGAAGGATTTACTTTGATTAATTTACCCCCTTGGGTGACATTTCTCAATTGAGTAGGAGGAAAAAGTGGAGCTTAGTTTAACTATATTAGCCACATTGGGGACGGGGCACTGCACGGAGTATGTCCAAGTGGTTTGCCTTGTTACTTAAGGGAAGATGTTTCTCAGCGTGAGCTTTGCTTTTCCTGTAAGAACTTTATGACCAAGATCTTTTTGTCTACGATTGCTTCTGTGTTCTTTTTAAGTCTGGTACTGTAGGCTAAAGCTCCACTTTCTGCCAAGCGCAAAATAGAATAAAACCATGTGCTTCATACGTTGTAAAAATTTTGTCTGATGGATGTTCATGTTTTAAAAATCATGATTAAATTCACTGCTTAGAGATCTAGCTAATGTGTCTCCATTGCTGAAAAGTCTCATAACTGCCTGACTTTATGTTTTGTGTCTGTACTTTTTGTAAACTCAGTTTGGTTATATTTAAAAAGTAGTCTATAAAAGCTAGTGTGGTGTGGTGGCACACACCAGTAATCCTAGTGCTTGGGAAGCAGAGGCAGGAGGATTGCCATTAATTCAAGGCCACCTTGGGCTGCACAGTGCAAGGCCACCCTGGGCTACATAGCAAGACCTTGTCTCAAAAAAAAAAAAAAAAAGAAAGAAAATTTATAGTATGGAATTCCAGTTTGAATCGTGGTTCTTATATTCTTAAATTGATTCCCTAAGGGTCCACATCTATCAAATGGAAATATTCTCAATAATAAGTCAATAACCTTCTAGGGTTGTTTTAGAGATCAGATGAAATAAAGTATCTGGAAATGTTTTGTAAACTATGAATAATTTAGTAACTGTAAATTATACAAACAGATTTATTTTAAGACTACGGGTTCATGGCATGTACTGTGCCCATCACTGGAAATACCCAAGGCAGTGCACTCCTGTAACCCCAAGAGGCTGAGGCAGGAGGATCGCTTGGACTTTGAATCCAGCCAGTGCTCTGTTAGTGAGCCCAAGGCACATTTGAACTATATAGTGAGGCCCTGCCTCAAAAAAACCAAGCCAGACCAAAGAGAAACTATGAAAGCTGCACAGGCCTAAAGATAAGACACCAGTGCACTCTAAAATCTAAAGAGACGTGAATGAACATTAAGCAGATTTGGGAGCTTTGGGTTTGGACTTGGCTTGTGGTGTTCTGAGGAGTGTGCTATGGGTGCCTCGGGCTGGGTGTGCAGTCCTGACCACCATGTGGCTTCTACTGGGACACAGTGGGAAGTGGCCCTTGATGCGGAACCCGTGACTTTTTATTAGTCCTTGTCTTCAGTTCAGACTTGGTGCAGAAACCATATTCTCTGGATGTAGCTCCTGGGTGTCACTTGCTCCCAGCCAGTCCCATAGCATGGTGTCCCTGAGGAGCTGTGGAAAGGGGTCTTGGGGCATTTAGCAAACTCCAGGAGGATGGCCAGCATAGGACTGCACCCCAAGAGAAGCACATGAGTCCCCCAAGTCGGGCCCGGTCCAATTCTTTTTCCTTTAATTTATATCACAACTGTAGTCTTTATGTTAAAGAGCTATGGGCCAGAGGACATCTCCATGGTGTAGCACACGGTCAGCAGGCACAGGCCTGAATCAGGCCTCAGAGCCACTGACAGTGATAGGATAAAGCCAGCTGTGTGCTGCACAGGGTTCCCCGAGGGTTACCTAAGGGTTGGCCCAAGTAGGCTAACAGGCCACCAGAGTCCTTGCTCTTCTCCTCACAGTCTGACCCACTGTGGGGTGAATACTTGCTTCAGGGTGGCCTTTGTGTTGCTTTTCTTTCTTAATCTGTTTTTCTTTCAGTGTGTGGTACTGGAGGTTGAACCCACGGTCTTCACACAAATGATGTTCCCCAACTATTTTTAATTTTTTATTTGAGACAGACTCCCAAAGTCTATGAAATTGTCCACATGGGTTAAACCCTTGAGCTCCTGTTTCTGCCCAGGCGATGCCCTGAGGAGCTGCTGGCCTGCAGGGTGTGCCCCCTGATGCTGATGGAGTGGTTGGCTTTCAAGAAGGCTGACTGCTGACAGGTGCCTGGTGGTGTGGAAGGGTGGAAAGGCACAGAGATGAGCTGTGTGGCCAGGTGTGGTGCTGCACACTGTAGGCTCCTGTGGTCCTAGCGCTTTGGGAGGCTGAGGCAGGAGAATCTCAGGTGAGAGCCCAAGCCTGCACAGCTTAATGACACAGTGAAGTCCTGTCTCAAAATAAAAAACAGAACAGTGCTGGGAATATGGCTGGGCACTGAGGCCATAGATTCAACAACAATAAATGTACATTTTGGGAGAATTGGAGTATCATTTCAAGTGTCTCAAATCTATAATTTTTTATAAGATCACAAAAATGCTGGAGGACAACAGGTCTGTTGGGTTCCTTTGGTTCCACCACCAACCTTTCCTTCCTCTGTTTGATCCAGAAGTCGTGTCAGTGTCATGCATGCTTGTGCGGCATGCCGTTCCAGGAAGTGTCATTCAGAATAAAAAGTACAATTGTGCGCCTCTGCAAGGACATACTGGTTCCAAAGTGTAGATTTAAGTATTCAATGGGCGCTCAGAGGTACTTGTTGAGTCACTCCTGGAATTCAACTTTCGAATCTAAATATTATAAGAATAAGGCTAAAGGAGAGCTGGGGGGACGTCAGGCAGGAGGGAGCAGGTGTGGTGGGAAGGGGCGTGAGAGCACACGCACCCAGGACGTTGGGAGGGTGCAGATGGCCAGGAGGGGTTTCTGTGAGCAGGAGAGGGAGACATGGGCTGAAGTGGCGAGAGGACAGTGAACGCCCTGGACAGCTGAGGCAGAGATTGGGAAAGCAGCTGGGGGTCGGACTTCACTGTGTAGGAGAAAGGCCACATTTTTAGTGGACTGTCCTGCGGTGCAGGAAGCACAGAGGTGGCCACATGGGATAACACCTAGGAAACAGTGCGTGCTGGCCTCCTGAGTGGAGCAGTATGGGGCCCGTGTCAGGCTAGCTGCACTCCTCATTTCTGTTTGAGCGGTGTGGGGCAGGGTGGCAGGGAGGCAGGCAGGAGGAATCCTGTGACTGGAATTCAGTGGGCGCTCAGAGGTACCCAGGGGCCCGTCCTAGTGGTGAAATTGGCTGTGTCCATTGAGAGCTGGCCCTGGCAGAATCTCTTCTGCCACAGTAGTGTACAGATCGCCCCAAGAGACAGGGACACTTGTGGCATGAGGGCCCAACCTTGGACTACTGCCCAACACTGTGCTGTGACTCTAGAGTGCAGGGAGCGCTCCCATCAGCCACTGTTTAGTCAGGCAGCAGATGGCTGCTGGAAATCATGTTACTGTCTCCTACAGGGGAGGTGTGCAACCCTTTCCCCCAAAATAATCAGCTTGAAAATTGAGACCAGAAATGCCAGTGCCACGCCACCTTAACAGGCAGCCACCAAGCACAAGTTGTGAGGTCTATGCTTCCGCCCAGAAGTGTAGCCCAGACTGGCCTTGAACTCAAGGAAATCCTCCTGCCTCATGCCACACCATGGTCCCAGCCAGCTAGGGTTTTCTTTTCAATTAGGTCTCATCTTCCAGCAACAGCATCCCCTCCAGTGGCACCCGGCAAATGTGTGTCTATGATCGGTTTGCTTGCTCCTTCGGAATTCCAAGTTTTGGTTTCAAAATATTTACTTTTAATTTTGAGGAGGTAAATGTGTTTGTGAGAGCCATGGAAAAGCCCAAGTTCATCTCCATTCGCTTGGCTGCCTTCCTGCCACGCATAACACTGCCACGCGCAGTCGCTCACAATGAAGGTAGCAGCAAAGGGAAGGCCTGGCCCTGCTTCTGCGACCGTGAGCAGATGACTGAGAGAGCCTGAGAGTGCAGCACCTTCCTGCCAGCTGGATAATGTCTACTCTGTTTCCACTCTGGGGTGTGGGTGAGTGCTGTGAAATCGCAGGGTGGTTTTTGCTTTGAAATTTAATTTATACTCAGATGTCAGTTCTCAGTGAGAACTTAGATTCTTGCTGTGGTGTGGCATTCTGCCTGAATTAGTCCTACCTTATCCTTACTTTTAAATGAAACTTTCTGCTTCCTTTCATGTCTTTGAAATCACTTGTACCCTACAATAATAAGAGAATGACAAGCAGTCAGACCAAGCTATGAGATTATAGAAACCTAGAGCCGGAGCTAGCTATGTGTAAAGATAAAGCAACCTAGCCAATCCTCATCAGGGTGAAAGTGGTCTGCTGCTCTGTCTGGGTTATTAACATCTTTTTAAAATGATATGCTGCTAAGCCTCCAACCTAGGTAAGCTTCAGGCTGTAAAGGCATCTGTAGCTTTGGTAATTTGGCTTTTCTGAGACAGAGTCTTGCTGTATAGCCTAGACTGGCCTTGAACTCAAGGAAATTCTCCTGCCTCAGCCTCCCAAGTGCTGGATTACAGGAGGGCACTACCACACCCAGCATTGGTAACTTGGACTAATTTCTCCTTAGCTCAGTGACCTCCAGGTGTAGGAATGATGTATCTACAATAATAATTCCACATTTTTAAAAGTCTGGAGGTAGGTGTGGTGGCACATACCATAATTCCAGCCCTCAGGAGGCCAAGGAGGAGAGCCCTTCTTGAGCTCAAGGCCAGCCTGGCCTATAGGTTGTGCTCAGAGCCAGCCTGAACTACACAGTGAGACCCTGTTTTCAGAGAAAGGTAAGCCTGTGGTGGGCACTGATAGTCACATCGGTTGCAACCTACAGACGACAACCCGCCTTGGCTTTTTCTTCCTGCTTGGATGTAGCATGCTCCTCTTGTACCTGGCCCTAAGCGTCAGCATGTCAGCATCGGGCAGTTGCTTGCTCTGCATGTTGCCACCTCCCACTGCACACAGCAGCACTCTCCTCTTAGTGTAGAGGGGCTCTTCCCTCAGTGTAGGTGGAGTTGGAAAGGCGGCTGTGGTCTGAGACACCAGTCACGGGGTACTGGCTCCCAAATAGGGTGGCCCAGCCGGGGGCAGATCAAGGCTGCCCCAGCACTGACGGGATTCTCCTCAGCCCGTCCCATTAGCTCAGGGAACTTCTTTGGAAAAGGGCCTAAAGCACCAGCTTAGGCAAGCTTAGGCAGCCGCAGGGGAAGGTGGTTCAATCCCCGGCACCACATGCCATGCCAGCCCCTCCCTCAGCACAGGCTGAGCTGCCCGCCCCCCCCAAAAAATGAATAAGCCAAACTTTGCAAAAACAAGCAACAGGGCCAGGTTAGGCCTGAGGGTTGTAGCCTCCTGGTCAGTACACTTACGACTTGAAATGGAATGGGGACTGCTATTATAAAACCCTTCAAGTTGAGTCAAGGATCCAAGGATTTTTAAAACAGACTTCCTTAGACTGTAGCTGCAGATTGTGTTAGACAAAAGCCAAGGAGCAGACCTCAGGAATATTTGGGTATGTTTTCTTTTTGAAGTAGTTGTCCTATATGCTTAGTCTGCCATTTATTTTTACATGTCACTGTCAACTTGAATTAATACTGGTGACTTAATGCCAGCTACTGTCTTTCCCACAAAATAAGACTTGGCTGAAAATAATGGGCTCTGGAAACTAGAGATCAAAATGCCAGCCCCTGTCAGGAAGCCACTGAGCAAGAGAAGAGTGGTGGCAGGTGAGGCTAGGCCAGGCTGGCAGGGGCTGATCTTTTCATCACTTGTTTTCAAGGCCCATCATTTTCCAGCTAGGTCTTATTTTCCAGGCAGAATGAGATGGACCACTCTTGGAGCTGGAAACTGGGGAGGAGTAGGAGAGGCATGCTCACCTTACGTGACCCAGAAGTCAGCGCTAGGTACCTCGAGAGAAGCCCTGGCAGTTTGGTTTTTAAGATCTTCAATCCCAATACTTTGATTCTTAACCTTAAAAAACTTCTCTTTCAGCCATCCAGCCATGTGGAATATCTGTTACTGCTGAGGAATTTGCTGTAGTTTCATTGACTGTAGCCCCAGACTTTGGACTATATATTAATTTATCTGGGCAGAAAATACAGAAATCCACATGCAGAATAAAGTGAACTTTATGCTTAAGCAGAGCATTAAAGCTAGGAGTGATTAATTCTTAAAAAATGAGCCATCAGCATTAATAAATATTGAATTCTGAGAGAGCTGTTTTGCAGTTTGCCTCGAGTACTGGGGGAATGTGATTGACTTCCCATGTAAAACTGAAGGTTGTTATTTTTCCCCTCATGAACAATATTTGTTGAGAGTCACTGGTAAATTATTAATCTGCATCCCAGTGTTTCATATTTGAAAAACCAGTCCACCCTGTCTGTAGGGATTTGATCTCATGCTGTGATCAGCAGAGGGTTCTGGGAAGTGAGAATATCTGTGGTTTGCTCTTTTAAAGACCTTCAGAGAGTAAAAAAGGCGGTGGTTACATACAGGAAGTCAGGCTGCCTGGTGTCTGACAGCTGGCAGCGACGGTCCCAAGTCATCTGATGCTGCCAACCTGGAGGACACTGTGTTGTGGGAATGTTCAGGTGGGCTTTCCCACCTCCTGTGTGCCTTCCAGAGGTCCTAGAGTACCCCTCAAGTGTTCCCACAGCACTTCTGAGCAGATGTCCAAATCGCTTTTGGTTTGGAGCCAGTCCAGACGTGCTGAGGCTCGGGTCCACTGTCTCTGCCAGCACGCATGCCTTGAGCTGCTATCTGGCATCTAGTAAAGCAGACCAGACCTGAAGCTGTTGGCTGTCTGGCCCTGGCTGCGCGCCCCTCCAGCTGAGTCCTGCATGGATGGGGTTCGAACAAGACCACTGTGGTGCTGCTTACAGATGCAGAGCTGCAGCACGCCGACCCGACCCGGCATGAAGTCTCCTCTCCTAGAATGGCAGTTCCTGGCATGGGGAGCCCTTTCTCACCTACAGCACCGCCTCAGGCACTGTGAGGAGCTCATCGGATGTCCATTACTACTCTTCTGATTAAGCATATTTGCATACTTATTGTTTGTCCCAGTTGTCCTTAATCTCAGGTTCTACTGCCAGGCTTCTCCTTGCCTTCTGTGGATGACCGGAGGCTTGGTGAAGCAGGCTGTGCTGTTGTGGATGGAGTGCTCCCTTGCTGATCCTGTTCTGATTAGCCACATGCAGACTCGCTGGGCTGCTGAAGCTTGGCTAAGAGTTGGAGTGGCGATGCATCTCTGCCTGGGGTCACTCTAGGATTGGAACAGAAGTCATCCCACTGCCTGCTTCTCCCTCCAGTTCCTTGAATGTTGTCATAGCCTACATGCTTAGCCAGTAGCTCCCTATAGATAGCATGTGAAACCCTCTGTCCAGGGCTCATAATGTTTAGCAGGTTTGTCATAGTCTGGATATCCTGTCTGCCTTGAGCAATGCATGTAGTTCATAGCCAAATACTCAAATTGTGTTTCCATAACTGGTCTTCCTAGAACTTCATGTCATACTAAGTGGAGAGTTACCCTCCCACCCCCACCCTGCTGCTGCTGCCACTGCCTCAGCCACCACTGCCATCACACCACAATGTCTGGGGTTCATGGAGGTGGTCAAGTGAACCGGCTGACCCCTGGGTGGCATTCTTGTCTCCTGCGGAATCTCTTACAGCCTACACTGTCTGGGATGGCTCAGGACTGAGCAGGCCAGTTCCCCCGTGCGTGTGTTGCTCTGCTCACCCCTCTTGCCTTTGGTCTGAGCCCTTGACTGCCCAGGGAGTGTGTAGGGGAGAGGCTTGCTCACCCGCTGTTGGCACCTGTCACCTGGTAGAATTAGAAATTCCCTGGACCTCTCTCCCACACCCAGGGACAACAGCTTTCCCGTCTCTGTAAAGATCTCTTGAATCTAACAGCTTTGCCTGGTTCCCTGCTGCCACCTCACTGGGTGACCAGCAAAGCTGAGTGTGGCTCAGGATGGCGTGGGTGTTCCCAGCCAGTCCCCACCTCTGCCCTTGCCCTCTAGCTGCTCCACACAGTGCTGCTGTTCGTGAAGTAACCATTTGCAAACATCTGCATAATGTTTACTGTGCATAGAAGGGAATATCTGAGACTAGATTTCCTGGAATATTCCAAAATGACTTTTTGTGTAAAGATTTGAGGTGCTGGGGATGGAACCCAGGGCCTCTTGTATAGTAGATAAGGGCTGTCCCACTGAGCCACACTCCTGGCCTGACAAAAATGCCTTTTAAAAATATGGTGGGAGTGTAGCTCAGAAGTAGAGCACATGCCATCTGGGGCTCAGTCCTTAGCTGGTTGACCCAGGCAGGGAGCTGGATGATGCATGCTTGGGAGTGGGAGGCACAGGCGCAGGAGGAAGGTCGGGCTTCAGGCTTCTGTGCTGCGCTCTGCACTCAGTGAGAGAACCTAGTAGGGCAATACTTCCCCAGAAAAGGGAGATGGTACTGCTATGGCTCTCTTTCTACTAAGATCCCACACAGGAAGCCCCACCCACGTTTCAATTCCTGGGGTATGGGAAGCTGTAAGCTTGAGGTCTGGTATGCAGGGTTGTCCTTAGTGGTTTCCTGATTGGCTGCTTTACAAAACCTTTTTGTATGCATTAGGAGGTGGATGGGATTGTGTTGGCCACTTAGCCAATAAAAGACTTTTTTTTTCCATTTTGAGATGGTTTCACTGTGTAGTTCAGACTGGCCAACTCACAAGGATCCTCCTGCCTCACACATTCTCTGCCACTGAACTACTTCCTTCATCCCTAGTTGCTTTTCAGTTGTTAACCAGTGTCCTCTCAACTCTATCGATAAGGGCAGGATTTGTGTTACAATTACTTCACTTTAATTAGAGCACAGCTATAAAAAATGGAAGCAGCAATGCATATTTTAACACAAAAGGAAGGTCCATACACAAAAATTGAATGATACAATCATGGCTTGTAAGCCTGTTGTGTGGGAGCCAATTAGGCTCAGTGCATTTTTAAACAGTCAGTAGTTGTCATCTCTTTGTGACATTGAAAAATAGCTCATGGTGTTGGCTTAAAGGTGGGTTCAGGCTGACCACCCAAGTAATTCTACTGTGCATTTTTCTAGAGGAAGTGAGAATTATTTGTATGTAAGAGAAATATATAGTTCTATGGGTTTTTTCTTTTTCTTGCTCTCTTCCTTTTTTTTTTTTTTCTTTTTTAATTTAAGCACCTGATAATGAAATGTGCCTAAATATTTGGGGGAACATTTGGGTTTGGTTAGATTTTGGTGTTGATTTTCTTTTCTTCAGACATCATTTGAAAATTTCCACCTGTGGCCTCATCTGCTTTCAGAAGATTCTGGAACTCCCCCCACCCCTCCTTTGGGTTCACTGGAAGGCCGGCTCGTGGACCCTGGAGATGGGAGCCAAAAGGGGTAGAAAGATCAAACCATGTCTGCCCTTGAGCAGTGGGAAAGGGAGACTAGATCTTGCCAGGGGCCGCTACTGGGCCCTGACAGGACATAGCACTTTTCCCCCTGGCCTGGGCCAACTGAAGGCGGAAATGGTGGCTTAATTTTGATTCTAAAAAGACAAAAGGAAATGCTACATTCATTTAAAAACTGTCAAAATACCTACTGGAAAAGTGGTAAGACCTATACATTGCCTGTCTACCCTGTAGTGCTTATATTTTTAAGAGGATGTTATTGGCTTATACTATCAACCTGCAGACAAACCTTAAGTTGAAAAGTACAGATCACCTCAACTAGTGGTTTGCTGTGGAGATAGGTGCAGGTTGGCTGATGTCACCACCCGCTGACAGGGACTTTACAGGAATTTAAGGTCATTTCTACAAAATTCTGGTTATGTCATTTGGAGAGCATTTTTCCTCCTAATAACGAAAGGCAAATCAAGCTAGTTTAAGTCAGTGAACCCTACTGAAAAGATGATTCCTCAGCCAAAAGTCACTTTTTTTTTTTCTAGAAAGTTTTAGGATGCTAAAAATAAAAGCAAATGCAACCCTTCTAAGTTTTATAAATAGGAAATTACTCATAATTGAGATAATCTGGACCTGTCTTAATGGCTGCATCACTTCCTAGCCAAAGGAAGGCCCTGAGGGATGCTTTTAACCTCTTTAGGAAATTTGGCTTGGTTTCATTGCTGGGCCTTCCTTCTGGAAGCCTTGGGTGCCCATGGCATGGCTCACTCTAAGATCCTGTTGGGGTGCTTGTGGGGTGGGATGGGGAGAGGCACAGGCGGGACACATCCCTCCCTTCTGCAGGCTCTGGGGAGGAGAATCTTGTCTTGTGCTTGGAGAAGCTTCCCCACCTCCTCCTTCCATGACCCAGCCAATAGCTGGCATCTCCCCTGCCCGTCTCACCTGCCCCGATTGGGGAGTGGGTGTGTGAATGGCAATCTCCACGAAGCTGAAGGATATAGGGGTGGTCCCCTTCCTGTTTGTACCCCTGATATTCTAGGGTTTTGTGTTGTTTTTCCCCTGAGAAATAATTTCTCTTGTGTCTGAGGCAGGACCTCACTTACCCCATCATGTTTACAGACCCAGGACACTCGGTCACTGGTCACTCACTGCCCAGTGTCCACATAGACACCTGCCTCAGTGCAGCTTGGTGTTGTGCTCTCTGCCCTCCTTGTGCAGGGTCTGTGCCCACTGTGGGGAGGGCTGCCCTGCGCTGGAGCACGGAAGCCAGGTGGGGAAGCTGCTGCCACCTACGCAGACCCTGGGCCTCGGGCTGGGGATTCTCTTTCCATCCTGTGGTTGGTCTCCAGCAGCCAGCAGGTCCCAGGGTGCAGAAGGCACAGTGGGCATGTGGGTGGGCCCGGCTGCTGCACCTTCAGGCTCCTGCGGCCACAGCCGTAGGAGGCGATAGCCCCGCAGACACTGCCAGGGGCAGCCAGGCTCAGGTTGCAGCCACGGCCGCCACTCTCCAGCCATCCTCAGCTTCTGTCTGGATGTAAGTTCCTTTTGGAAGTGTTTTTTTCTCATTCCACCCATGGCGAGACATTGCCATGGTTCATCAAAATGGAGACTGTTGATTTGCTTCATTTTAGAAACTGATGTTGTCTATTTGCCATAAATGCACGACAATGAGAAGCATTTTTTTTTTTTTTTTTTTTTTTTTTTGAGCTAGGATCTTACTGTGCAGTTCAGGCTGGCCTTGAACTCACTGTGTAACCCAGGCCTGGCCTGAAACTCAAGTGCTCCTTCTGCCTCAGCCTCCTGAGCACTAGGTTTACCACATGGGGCAGAAAGCACTGCTTCTTAATACAGCTTCAAAAAGAAAAAATACTGTTAAATAAATTAAGACATTCCATCATTTGGAAGAGAAATGCTGACTTAATATCTGTTAAATGCAAGAAAAATAAGAGCAACAACAAAAATGTGCTTTTTGAAATCAATAAAATCTGGGTCATAAGTTGATTCAGTTTCTTGTTCCCTGTGCCAGAGCTACTTACCCTTTTAAAATGTGAGGTAGCAGATAGCAGGGCGACCCTCTCAGGTGCCCTGGCTCTCTGGTTTCCTCCCTCCCCAGGCTAAATGGGCTCTTCAGACTTCAGAGATGCTTGGCTAAAGCCTCGTTTGATCTGGGTTGCTAGTGCCAGAAGGGTTGGGCTCTGGATGCAAAAATGAGACGGGTTGACCTCTTTCTTTCTCCTTTAATTTCACTTTTCAAAATGTAGAGATTGCTCTTAAAGTCAGAATTCTCAAGGCAGTTTGTAGTTGTAAATAAATGCGACCTGCTGCGACTGTTTCATGGGAAGTAAAGGCAACACAAGAGGCAACTTTTCTCCATGCTTATAGCAGCACAACATACAGCAGCTGGACCTTGGGGCAGCTCATGTACCCAGGCAGTGGACAGAGGAAATACGGTGTTTCAGGAGGAATGTGGGGCAGCTTTGGGTGAGTGGGTCACTTCAAGGCCATATTCATCAATGAAATAAATCAGACACAGCTTATCACATCTCTGTGGGAGAAATCTGAAGTGGGAACAAGGCTGGATATTGGGAGGCAGGAAGAATGTGTTCTAATGGGAAGGGGAATCAGGAAGGGAGGAGATGGAAGGAAGGGAGGCAAGAGGGACTTCAAGGAAGAAAGAGCCAAAGGAAAAAGACGGAAGCAGCTTTTCACGAGGGGAGGGGAAGGCAGAAGGCAGGCAGGAGGGACAGGAGAGAACTCAGATGTGCTCTGCGCACGTGACACCCCCACTGTGAGCCCCATCGATGGTTCTGCCCGCAAACATGCACCAAGGCAGAGAGAAAGGGTCCAGGGCCAGGGAAGGAGGAGGGGCAGTAGCCCCATGGGGAGACACCTGTCTTGGGAGGTTTGGGGTCACAGCGTTCTCTTCTGAAATCCTTCTGATGATCTCTGGTGTTTCTCTCTTGAATACTTCCTGCAGTAAAGAGTGCATTCATCTAACAAAGGCATCTTCCTATTGCAGGCAGCTGCAGTGTGTAGAAATCTCAGGGAACTGCATTTATTTTATTTTTTAAATTCAGTTTAAAAACACTTTATGAGCCTTTGTGTGTCCTATACAAAGCCACCTTCATTGTGAGGAGAGGGTGGGTGTGCATGCCATGCCTTTTTATGTCAGTTTCCCCTCCCTCCATTTATTTTGACTCATAAAAATATTATATGATCTATTTATTTTCTTTTGAAATTGGAATAAACAAATTTACCACAGAAACTTCATGGCTGAGCTAAGATCTATTTCTGTGACTTTGTTGCTTGCAGCCTAGTTCCTTGCCTGACCCAGCCACACAGGAGTGTCATGGCCACCATGGTTCGCTGTCCTCTGAGGCTTGAGGTATCCAGAGAAGAGGGACAAGAGTCCTGCATACCTGGCTCCTGGCTGTGCCATTGCCAGTGTAGCCTTGGGCACCTTTCTCACTGACCTTCTCCTGATGTGGGGCATGGCGCTGACCTCCGTCTCGTGAAGGCTTGCAAGAATGAACCTTATGGGCAGGCACAGAGCCCTTGGACCCTGTGGACAAGGAACATGTGCTCCAGGGGCCCCAGCAAGTGCTTAGCTTCTGGTGTCAGTTTGGTGTCTCTTTACCCCCAGTGTTGATAAACAAAAACAGCTTCCTCTTTACCTACCTGCCTCTTTTCTTATCCTTAGTGCGTATTTGCAGGCTCCCCAGTTCCTTTCCTAGTGGGAAGTTGGTCCGTGAACCTAACCCAGCGCTTGGGCAAGGGAAACTTCAATGCTAACACAAGCTATCTTAGGTGTGTCTGTTCCCTCCCCTCAGCATTGTGGCTACAGCGGCTCCATGGTGCCCTCCTCTATGTGGCAGCACCAGGCTCCAGTGTGCACAAGCACCATGCCTCCTTACTCATTCCTCTGTTGATGGACAGATGGGCTGCCGCCAAGATTTTGCTGCGAGGAATTGTGCCTCTAATCGGTGTGCGTGCACCTGCTACTCTGGTGGGGTGACCTTAGCTCTTTCAGAAGGATATCTTGGGCTGGGGAGGTAGCTCAGCGGGCTGAGCCTGCCCAGCAAGTGCCAGGACCCGGGTTCAATACTTGGTACAGTGTGCTGTGCTGCCACTGAAACTGGGTATGGTGGCACACGCCTGTAATCCCAGTGCTAGGGAGGCCGAGACAGGAGGATCACTACGAGTCTGAGCCGCATAGCGAGACCCTATTCCATACAAATAAATAAAAGTTTAAAAAAAATGAAAAAGCATACCTAGAGGAGGACATTGAGTTGAACAGAATTTCTAGTGTTAGCCCTTTGCAGTCTCCATGGTGGTTGCGTGGTCGACATTCCTACCAGCAGCATACAGCACCCTGGCCCTTGCAGCTTCTAGCTCTGACTTGATCTTCTTGGTGAAAGCCCTTCTGCTTGGGGCAGATGGAACCCCAGTGCTGCTTTAGCCTGCATTGCCCTGGAGGCTGGCATGCTGGGCATGTTTCATGTCTGTATCAGCCAGCTGAATTCTCCTTCTGCAAAGCATCTGTAAGGTCCTAATTGTTAGGAATGGCCACGCAAGTCTTCTGGTCTGTGTTTTGAAGCCTGATGTAATCTTGGAGGACTTCAGTCTTCTGTGTGATTTCTGTGTCAGATTACCGAGTTCCACTCCTCCTGTCCTCTGATTCTTGTGACTCCCTCATTTTACAAGTTAGGAAACTCCACTACTCATTTCCTGGCCTTTGGCATAGTGGGAGAGCTGAGCCCTAGTGGTTGTCTGCCTGTGTTCAGACCCTAATCCCATTGTATGCAGAAGAGGACAGGAAGACACTAAGCCATCGTGAGGCTTCTCTTCCCTGCACATAGCCAACAGCCTGAGACATTGTGAGCACCTGCAGGATTCCCTGCAGGATTCGTGGAAACATCACACCCAACCCCATGTGAAAGTCACAGTGAAAACAGGTGCAGTAACAAGGCTGTGTCAGATTACCTCCAGGCTGTGTGCAAGCTGTAGATGGTCCCAGCTCCTTCTCATCTTACTGCACATTTGCCAGCATCCCAACATCCCAAAAAGGTCCTAACTGAAGAACCTGGACAGCTGGGGCATTTCTGGTTCTGAGCATTTTGGATTGGGGTCCTGAGTCTGAGCCAGCATGGCAAGTACCTCCACTGCTTCCTGGTGATTGTTGGACAATGACGCAGGGTTGGAAAAGAATCTCTGCAGGGAGCAGCTCCACCCAAGGCCTTCCTTAAGTGCCAGTTCCTGCTGTGGCCCCTGCAGCTCATTTACACATGGTGGCCACCTGAGTGTGTGATGTCCCAGCCCTGATGACATAGCTCTTGGTTAAGGTCCTCAGTGGCTGACTCCTCACTTGCCCCTCGATGGCTCTGAGTTCTTCGTCCCACCTGCATTATAGCACAGCCCTGCTCTGTGATGTGGGCTAATTCCAGAACCTCTGAGCTGGCCCCCCACCCCAGTATGGTAAGGTAATAGTGATGGTACCTGCTCAGCCCCTTCCCAGAGTGCCCGGCCAGCCACAAGGGGACGTTGGGCTCTCCACCCCACCATAGCCTCTCCTTGTTGCCCTGTCTGGCCTCCCCCTTGAGTTCAGGGTGCAGCAAGCAGGAACTCCATCCACATCCAGATTTCCCATGGGCTCTGCCCTCTGGGAGGTAGATGGAGCCTCCACTGGCCACGCTGCTCTCATCAAGGCAGCTGCCTACACCTTCGTCCCAGAGTCTGTGAACACTCCTGCCTTCCATGTGTTGTGTTGTTTTGCTTTGTGTTTTGTGGTCCAGGGATGGGATATAGGGGCTCCTGGACAGGTGCTTTCAGGCTGCACCCTGGCCTGCCTCACACTCTTTGTGGATGTCCTTTTATTTCCTTTTCTTTTGAGAGAGGGTCTCCCTGGGTTGCCTAGGCCTGCCTGGAGCCTGCCAAGTGGCAGTGTGGGAGCAGTGGCCCCACCCAGCCTAGATGGAACTCCCACAGTACTCTGCTGGGTTTGATGGTAAATTTGGAATTTGCCTGGAGCATCTTGCAGGTGGTCAGCACTCTCCTCCAATTAAGTTCTTAGTAAAGGCCTGGGGATATAGCTCAGTAGCACAGCACCTGCCTGGCAAGTGCAAGGTTCTGAGTCTGATTCCTCATCCAAAAAAAAGAAAAGGGATAGTTTGATTCTTTGCCAGCTGTGGTGAGGCATACCTGTAATCGCAGCCGTAGGGAGGCTGAGCCAGGAGGATCATTCTGAGTTCAAGGTCAGCCTGGATTACAAAATGAGCTCAAGACCAGCCTGAAATGCACATTGAGACCCTGTTTCAAAAAGAAAAAATAGATAATGAATAAATAAATTCTTAGTCAAAAGCTCTCCCCTTTGTCAGTTTTTGGGCAGGAGAGGGAGAGAGGTATATCATATCCTATGAGGCTTCTGTCAAACTGGTGGAATTGCTTGGTGGCTTGTCTGCTTGCCTCAGCAGACTTTGAGCTGCAGGAGGGCCGCTAAAGGCGCTGTTGTGTTCTTCTCTGCCCGGCCACTGAGGCTGTCTACTTGGCTCTGCTGCTTACAAAGCCATGGGAGGTTGGGAGCATGTAGTAGCTGGCTCTTAGCAATGCGACCTTTCAGAGGTACATGGGCTGATTCTAGATTTGCCTACTATATAGTTTGAGATTTTTAGCACGCATTATTCACTTTGTATGTGGTCTTCCTTACCTAGCACAGGGCTTCCTTAGAACTATTGAGAGGAGCTGCTGAGAATGGGCCTCTTTCCTCCCTTCCCCCTTCACCCCTCCCTCCCTTCTCTCCTCTCACTATGGCGCTGCTGGGAAGAGAGTGCTGCCCACATAGTTTTTGGCAGCCTGGGGTGGGTTAATTAGCATCTGGCCTCCAGCCTGGCATGCAGACCCTATTCTCTTTGTAATGGTGCTGGCTGGCAGCAAGGACAGATGCCCTGCTCTGCTCTCCAGGACTTTTATGAGGTCAGGTCACCTTGGCAAGGACTCAGGGCAGTGACTTGGCTTTGGTGAAGCTCACCACAGCTGCCCTGTGACCGGGTGGAGTGGCCACCATCCTGGACGCACTAAATTCTTAAGATGGTAAGACAACACTTTGCTCTGGCCCAGGAATTTCTCATTGGCTTCTCCTCTTTTTCTCCTCCCGCCATCCCTCTCTCTCCTCCTTTCTCCTCCCTCCCCTTCCCCTTTCTCCCTCCCTCCTTCCTACTCTCCCTCCCTTCCATTCTGTGCAAGTTTGCTAGTTTGCCAGCTTTGCCCTGCTTGAGATCCCCATGAACCAGGCCACCCTGGTACTTTCTGGCTCGCTGCATGGTGTGTTCCTTGGTGATGACTCATCTAAGTGTGCCAGTATTATTTTTATTTATTTATTTTTAATTATTGATTTCCTTGGTTTTTTGAGACAGGCTCTCACTGTATAGTTTAGGCCGGCCTTGAGCTCACTTTGTTGTCCAGGATGGCCTCGAGCTCACAGTGAGCCTCCTGCCTCAGCTCCCAAGTGTGGTGACAGAGAGGATCCAAGGAGGAGATCGTGCCGAGGTTTTGAGCTGATTGCACAGGTGTGGACACACAACTGCTGCTCGCATCCGTCTTGGTGGATGAGGACACCACCTTTTTTCTAAGAGACTGGCAGTTCTTTATTTGAATGGGGACAACAGTCTGTAGCCGAAGATGCAGAGGGAGAGAAGGAGGCTGGAGTCAGGTGCTGGGAACGGCTTCATGGCACGTGGAGACAGCAAAGGAGCTGAAGCATCATGGGCCGCCTACTGCTGAATGGAAGCAGCCAGGCAGCTGCTAGGGGCTTAAACAAAGGGGGCAGCGGGACCTCTGTCTGATAAATATTGAGCCAGTATTTAAAAGTCAGATTCCACAGAGAAACAAAGGTTTCCAGTTTCTTGAGGATCAGACCTGGCCCTTCAGAGGTCCTTCTCCCCAGTAGTAACTGTAGGTGTGGGATAGCTGTTCTGCCTTCCTCCACTCTGTCAGCGAGGCCACGCTGCCACCCCTCCCGTGTCTGCTGCTCTGGTACCTCACGTGGAGTGCCTCCAGAGCAGAGCTTCTCAGCTTTGGCACCACCCAGCTTGTGGCTGGGTACAGTGTGTGAGGGTGGGAGGGTGACTAGCCATCTCCCTGATCTCGACAGCACCTCCCGAGTGTGACCGACCACGAATCCAGACCCTGGGAAGAGTCTGCAGAGTTACCTTCTAGAGAAAGCTGCTGGCTGGGTAGTGCAGGAGCGTGTGTCTTTCTTCTGTAAATCTCCACACTTGAGAATCCACCGACTTGCCTTGGGCTGGGGTCTTCTGTGGCCAGGTGCCAGTGTGGCATTGGCTACCTCCTGCAGATAGAGGACCAGGGCAGCCACTGCTCCTCAACATGAGCCAGAGGGATGCTAATGGTGCTGGGCACACAGTAGTCCCTAGTCCTGGAGGAGCCTGCAGGGAGTGGCTCCTCCCCTGGAGGCCCTGAGTATCTGTTGCTTCCCTGTTCTCTCACCTCTGTAGGAAATAATTCAAGTATACAGTTGCTGTGAAGTTGTGACTGAGTGCACAGGGGTCCAGACAGAAACAAGACTGGAACTCAGGCCTTCAGGAGCCTACTCTTGTACCTCCCACACACTGCCTCCCCTGTCCATCCTAGGGAGACCGAGGAAGGAAGCCACACAGTGCTGGCACTGTGCAGTGCAGGGCAGGTGGGCAGGAGGCCCTGCCTGGGCCTGCTCCATGCAGTCCTGGGGTAACCCAGCCATTGTGGTCTCTCTGGGGTTCAAAGGCACAGAAGCAGTTAAGTCATTGTCACAATTTCCTGTGGCACAGAAAGTCCCAAGCCAGAAATACCATCCATACTTCCTGCTTTTAGACTTCCAGGGAAACCCTCTCCCCTTACGGTTCATTTTGATTCCACATATTTTTCTCTTCCTAAGCACTCTGGCCAGACACGGAGCCCTAGTTTACTGGTTGAGGGACTGTGCAGCCAACGCAAACCCAACCCGAGCCTGACTTTGGCAGGGCTGGCTGCGCAGGCAACGGCTGGTCTTACACAGAGGCCCGAGGGGCCCGAGTGTGCAGGCTTTGTCTTGGGGCGGGGAGATAAGTGACTTTTGTCCATGAAATGGTCCCTGAAAGACATCGGGGCTGGGACAAGGGCCACTGCTGTGTCTACGTTGTCATTATGTCTGTATCCTGGGGAGCCACAATTAAAATCACTGTCTTCACCTTCCCAGCCTTCCGTCCCAGGGGACCTTGACGTGAGCCCTCTGCTACTTCTAGAATAACGGCCTTTCTAGGTCTCTCTCCATGCTCTATCTAGTGACTTCCTGGCAGTCACTTGGCACTTGTGTGTCCAGTGTCCCTGCCTTCCTGGGCCCCTCCTTTAGGGTGTGTCAAGAACCACGTGAAGCAGTTCTGGCTAGAAAACGCGCACCTCTTAGGCAGTCTGAGCTTGTGTGCAGCAGGTCTTCCCAACACTCCACCTGAACCTGAGCACAGGGTGGTGGGCATCTCTTCCAGCAGCCCTGGGGAGAGGTCTGGGACTCAGCATCTCTATGAGATTCCCGACGCTGCCACATGCCCTCCTGTGACCTTGAAAAATTAAAAATGGAGCACTAAGGGCTGCGGCTAGAGTTTAGAGCTAGAGCACTTGCATTGCATTCGTGAGGTTCTGGGTTCAAACCCAGCCTCAGGAAAACAATGAACATAGTAAGAATGGTGCCTTACACTCGAAACCCTCCAGCCATGGTAAGGCGAATCCCTCTGTATCTGGGCCTTTGTGTGGCCCTTGGCACGTCCCCTTCCTCCCACTAGCTAAGCCGCCTGCACTCTCAGGGCCAAGGTCCCCAGTGCTCCAGGGAGCCTTTCCTGGTGTGCAGCAGAGATCACTGCCCTCTCTAAATGCCTGCAATTTGTGAAGTAAGCCCTGAGGTGTTGCCTCATGTTGTGCAAAGCGTGGTGGGCTACATGGCTGTTTTCCCTGCTGGACTGAACCCTTGGGTGGGTGAGGACGAGCCTGCCTGGTTACCCCCACTGAGTGGATTCAACCAACTACAGATAGAGAACATTCTGGAAAAATAGCTGTATCTGTGCTGAGCACTTAAGAGACTTCTTGTATCATCCCTTAGGCGACAGCATCCATAGGGCAGTAGGTACCTCAGGTAGTCAAGAGGGGCACCTGGGTTACATGCAGATGTTGCCTCTAGCAGAGGAATCTGGGCATCCGTGGGTTTGGTAGCCACAGGGTCCTCCATAGTTACCGAGGCACAGAGCTGAGTGCACTGTGGATGTCTTCATAATTTACTGAATGAAGATTCAGTGACACCAGGCAGGAAAGAGAGGCCCATTTACCACCGGCCAGCAGGGCCTGGTACCCAGTACCCTGTAGACACCTCACACTGTGCTTGTACCCCAAAGCTGTGCCCTTATAGCCCAACCAGTGAGCAGCCTCTGTCACCTGCCCTTTGTCCACAGTGCCTGGGGGACACTTACTGGACTGCAGGGTAGCGTGGTGACTGGCAGACCAGGCACTGGGGAGAGATGTGGAGGGGAGGCGGATGGCAGGATCCTGGGCAGGCTAGGTGGGGCCTGGAAAGGAGGGCCTTGGTCTTTGTCCCGTGGACAAAGGGGAGGCTTTTCAGCCAAGTGAATGACAACCAAAGGATGCAAGGTTTCCATAGTGCTGGAAGTGGCCAAGAACTGCCAAAACCAGGGCATCAGAGGGCCATGTTCTCTCAGAAGCCGCCTGGGGAGATGCCGCGGGGGTGCCCTCAGCCCCTGAGGCACTTAGGCAAAGGGCATTGCAGTGGAGCAGCAGCTGAGACCAAACAGGCAGGCAGCTGCAGGCCTTCCTTTCCCTTTTGATTCCATCCAGGCTGCAAGCCCACTAGTGGGCGTCACCCTCAATGGGCGGGAGCGTCCTTCTTCTGTAAGTCTGCTGGCCACACACAGAACTGTGCTAAGCTGATATAGTACCATATATGTGAGCCAGCCTCTCCGAAAGCCCTGCAGAGAGTGCCTGAGGCCATGGGGGGCCTCTGGATGCAAGTGCTCGCTGTCCATACAACACAACACAACACAACACATAGAAAATTGGAGTCTGCAGGTCTGAAGAGCTGAGTTCAAGTATTGGTGTGGTTTTGCTGTTGTTGTGCTTTTTGTTTTTCAAAGTGGCGTGGTGTATGGGCAACACTTTACTTCTCAAAGCCTGATTCTCTGGTCAGTGAGGAGATCACCAGCACCATGCTCAGGGGACTCTCCTGTGGCCCAGCAGCAGTTCTCCCACACCCTGCAGTTCACACCACGCCCTCCCCACTCCTCTCCAATTTCCCTCCCTCCAGGTTTTCTGAGCCTTAGGCCTAGAGCTCTTTCTTCCATTCTGTCTCCTTGGGAACAAAACATAAACAAATAGCTTATAACTCAGTTCCTCTGGAAGGAACTAATTCACCAGAATCAGTGGCAGGTGGCCAGCTCACCTGTAGGGCTCAGCCAGGGGTCTCAGGTTACAGCAAGAACACCCCTGGGGCAGAGGTGAGGAGATGGCAGAAGTGAATGTGAGAGCTGGAGCTGGCCTCTGCCGTCTGTCCTCCGTCCTCCCCTGTCCTGTTCCCATACTGGCCACAGTCCTGCATCCCCGCTGTCGCTGTCCGTCATGCTCTCATCCTCCTGGAGGCCGGGGCCTGTGAGCAGCTGCCTGGCCACTCTGGCTGGGGAATTGACCCGAGTGCTGCAGAGGTCCGTAGAGAGGGGCTAGCCCCAGACACCCAGCAGCCACCTGTGCTGGCCACTGGGGCTTATTTAAGCTGGAGTGGATGCCCTTGTTAGGCTCCCCCTCCACCTAGAGCTCCTACCCTTGCTGCCAGCTTAGATCCCTCTTTCAAATCCCCACTCCACATTTTTGCTTTGGAGATAGCCCACAGACCATCAGCCCAGAGCTGCAAAAGTGTGGATCCCAGGTGCACTACAGTGCTGCTCCTGGGAGGGGAGCAGGCAGGGAGTGCCCCCCCCCCTCAGGCCGTGCGACATGCAGGCACTCCTGGGCAGCCCATCCTCAGGGCTGCAGATGATGACAGGAGGAGAGCTCTTGGCATGTTGCAAGCAGTTTTGCCAGTATACAGGATACAGTGAATCAGCGGTGCAAAAGGTGTTTCGAGTCTGTACAGATGAGGCATTTTTGTGCATCTAAGCCATTGCTACTCACAGGTTTAATGCCTGAGGCTTTGCCAGTGTATGAGGTGACTCCTCACAACTTGTAACTAGGCCTCGCTGTGCTTTTCTTCCACAAATACGCAGCTCTTGAATGAGGATGAAAAGGAGTGAAGCAATGAAATCATCAGATAAAACTTGTGATTGCCCCCATTGTCTGCCAGGAAGACCTTTGTTCAGTGTCCCTTGCACCCCTTACCAGTGGGCCCAGAGACAGAGGGAATGTGCAGGCAGGAAGGGGACAGCTCGCAGCGAGCTGTGTCCCTGGAAGGACCACCAGCATAGCGTGAATCCATTGGGGAGCACAGGATGGCTGGGGTCAGGCATGTCCAAGGCGGAAGCTTGGAAGGCCACCTGGGGTGGAGTCCAGCTCTGTCATTTCCATGGAAAGCCCCCTCCCCTGCATGGTGCATGGTGCATATGCAGCATTCTGCCTGCAGCATCTGCAGTCTTGTGTTTCTCTCCCACCTACTGTGCTGGATCCACCAGGCCTTGTCTGTTAAGGAGTGTGCAGTTCCTGGGTGCAGGCTTCATGAACCCTTTCTGTTCTGCTGCCCCAGGGCGTATCCTGTCTTTCCAGGCCACCAGCTTCTAATCTAGGGCAGGAGGAGGAGGGTTACACCTGCCCCTCCTGTTAGGATGTGCCTTGCAACACCCTCTGCCCACTTCCCTCTACCCCCACCTCTATGCTAGGAGCCCGAGAATGAGCTCTTTATCCGACCAGCTCAACAGCCAGCGAGAGGCTGCAGAGGCTGTAACTCAGGTGGGGAAGCGCAGGGCCCAGGCCACCCTTTCGCAAGGCCCAGTCCTGCGGACTTGCTTAGAGGAAGAAGTGCAAGGTTTTATTTTTAGTTCCATAGAGTGAGGGATTCATTGCAGTCATGGTTGCAGGTCCCCTGCCTCTGTTCTTTTTTTTGTCTTTTTGAGACAGCGTCTCACTATGCAGTTGAGGCTGGCCGTAAGTTCACTTTGTAGCTCAGGTTGGTCTCGAACTCACAATTCTCCTGCCTCTGCCTCTGGAGTGCTGGGATTACAGGCATGCGCCACTACGCCCGGCCCCCGCCTCTGTTCTTCATGGCACTGGGATATGGTCTCACGCCCCACCCTCCATGGCTTGGGCTGGTGCCCACAGTGAGGCCACCCAGCGTGTAAACGGTCTTAGGATGCCAGCTGCCGGCAGGGTCACTCCAGAGCCGTGGTAAAGTGGGACAGAGCAAGGGTACTTCCCAATTGCACCCAGGCATGGATAGGAATGGGCCTCCTGTGCACACTGCAGAATACTAGGAGTCTTCTTGCTGAGTAGGAGTGGCTCCAGCTTCTCTGCTGCAGAGGCTGTACCTTGGCATCACCTGTTGACCTGACTGATGCACTTTTTGGGTTAGTTTGGTCCTTTTTTTTTTGAGACAGGTTCTTGCTATGTAGGTGGCCTTGAGCTCACCTTGTAGTCTAGGCTGTTCTCGGTTCCAGAGGATCCTCCTACCTCAGCCTCCTGTGTGCTGGGGTCGCAGGTGTGTGTCACCACTGCTGGCTGACTAATAAGCTTTTTCTGAGGCACCTAATCCCTCAGATTGCCCCACTTTCCCATTGAAGATCTGCAGGGCTCTGACCTGCTCTTCCTGGTGGGCTCCAAGGCTTTGCACCGTGGGTGATGAAGAGAGCGCCCACTCCTCAGCTTCGCAAGAAACACTGTCTGCTAAGAAGGAGCAGAGCAGCTCTGCGAACTCTGAAGATCTGGGTTCATTTGGAGGGGACTGTGTGGCCACCAGGGTGAGTTTCTTACTGTCTCCTCAATCTCTGCGTGGAGGGTAGCAATATCAAGCTCACAGGTTTGTGAAGCCTCAATGCAAAAGCACATGGAAGTGCTTAAGGGCCAGGGATGAAAGTGCCTGCCTGGCAAGCACAGGGTCCTCAGCCCGTCCCCAAGACCAAAGAGGGCAGGGGCGATGTAGCTCAGCAGCACATTGTCTTGGTTTTGATTCTGGTACAAGGAAGGAGGGAGGGAGGGAGGGAAGGAAAGAAGGAAGGAAGGAAGGAAGGAAGGAGGGAAGGAGCTTTTTAAGCATTGTAGAACTGTATATATCTTAGGCATTTAACTTTGACTATGATAGAGACAATAACAACAGATTCTGTTCTCCCAGGAATTTTTTTGGGCCAGGTTAATATACGTCATTGAACAGTGTTGCTTTCCAACCTGCACTGCCCTGTATAGATGTGGGGGCCTCTCCACCCTACTTGGGCCCCCTACTGAGGGTGCCAGGCAGTTTCAACAGAGCCCCTGAAGGAAGGTTGCTCTGTAGACAAGCCATACCTTCAGTTGAGTGGAGAAAAAAGTGATGTGGCAATTCCTTTTGTGTCACCTTGATCATTAGAACAGATAACCAGGCTTGGTAACTTGGAAGGCTGAGGCAGGAGAGTCGCCACAAATCTGAGGCCAGGGTGAACTACATAGTGAGACCCTGTCTCAGTCAATCAAGCAAAGAGCCCTTTTCCAAGTAACCACCATAAAAGCTTCCCTAGGCTTCCGAGATCTAAAGGGAAACCTGGACATACGGTGGGCTTCAGCCCCAGCTGTTCCCAGGTGGCCAGGTGTGGGAACAGCTGGAAAGGGTTGCCCCAATGCAGTAGTGGACCAACTTTGCCCTTTGTCCTGCCTCTTCACACAGAGCACTGGGTCCAGAGACCGCTGAACTCCTGTATCCCAGGTCTTTTGGACTGAATATCAGGCTGGCCTTGAGCCTGTGGTCCTGCTGCCTGACTCCCAGGGACCTGGAATTACAGGCTTGTGTGAACCTGTAACTGAGCCTTATGCTTTCCATATGACTGCAACCACATCCCCGGCCTTTATATTTCTCATACAGAGTAAAAACAGGGATGTTTGCAGTGTAAGTGGGCGCAGACTTGGTGCTTCTGCCACCCACCCCCAGCTGTGCATGGGTTAGAGGAGAGCATGTGCTGCAGCCCTGGTCCTGAGGCTTAGAGCCACCTGGTGTGGGCTGCAGCCTACAGCAGAGGACACCAAGTTGGCACTCTGGCTTTCGCACTCCAGGTGACAGTCTACCTGCTTGGCAGCTACTTCTATTATTAAACTTAGATTTGATTGAGACTAGCATTGAGGGGCCTTGCAGTGTGGAGTCACACAGCAAGTATGTAGCTGTCAAAACTCAGCCAGGGGGCCGGGGAGATGGCTCAGTAGAGTAAGCGCTTCCCTGCAAGCACACCAGCCTGAGTTCAATCCCTAGTTCAGCCAAAAAAAACCCTCAGCTTTTAGAGGAGCTGGAGCTGAGCCACGGGATGCTGCCCCAGGTATGAAGGAAAGCGGGTGTGAGCGACTTGGTGTCCCCTAAGCAACAGGTCTTCCCAGCACTGCCTGCAGCCTCGCCTCCCACCTCCCCAGGCTGAGACCTCACCTCATGGGAGCCCCTGTGGGAGGCTGAGCCGGACACTGCCGGGAAGTGAAGGCAATCTGTGCGGAGGTGCCTGCACACTGGCTACACTCTAGTTGCTCAGTGTACTGGTTCCTTCCCAGGCTGAGGGTGCATTCATCCCCCTTGTTAACCAAGGAAATGTGTTTTTGTTTTTTGTTTTTTTTTTTTCCTGGCAGAACTGTGGATTAAACTCAGGCCCTACCTTCCACTTGCCAGGGAAGCACTTATTCCATTGAGCCATCTCTCCAGCCCCCAAGGAAACATTTTTAATCCTGACAGTTCCTAGGCTGGCACTGCTGAAGAATAATAAAAGGAGAAAAGGCAAGGATGAGATGAGCTCCTCCTGCAGGCGCTCATGCGTCTCCTGACTCTTACTGTGGGTCACATCTCATTGCGTGGATGTCCGCCCTCCACTGCACTCATGGGTTCCTCCACAACATCCCTGAACCAAGGAGGTTGTGGAGAATTGCTGCTACGAGGGAACCTGGGAGACGTAGCTGGAAGGAGCCCCCAGGCTGCACCAGTGTCTCATTCCTGGCCCATTGTCTACAGCCAGCCTGCGCCTGCCTTTTGTATTATGTGGCCCACTTCCAGGTTTTGGAGGGTCATGGCTTCCGGGGTCGGGGCTGCTTCTCATGACAAAGTCCTCTGGGAGTGGTAGGCAGGGACACAGGTAGCATCTCTGCTGGCAAAAGCCTTGGCCTCAATGTGTTCCAGGCAGGCAGCCCTGGGAACAGGAAAGCCCCACTCACCCCCAGCCCTGGGGCAGAACTGGTCCTGCAGGATGGGCCAGCTGGGAAAAGCTGCTCTATATTTTCTTGAATGAGAAATGCAAGAAGCCCCAAATTCAGAGCTTCCCCAGGTGATAAACTGCTGCTCAGATGCCCTTCAGCTTCTCAGTGTCAACAAAGTGTATCTTACAGAGATCTCACCTTACATTAAAGATTTAGGGATTGCAGTCAGGATATTTAAAACCCATTGCCCAGTGAAAGGGAGATAGTATCACATAACTCATACCAAACTTCTGCATCTTGCAGCTGAACATTGAGATTTTTTTTTCTTGAAAGCAACATTTAAAAGCAATTATTAGGGCTAGAGAGATAGCTTGGCAGTCTAAGCACCTGCCTGGCAAGCATAAGGATCTGAATTCAATCCTTGGTGTTCAGTGTCATGCCAACTCCAGAACCCTGGGCAAAGCATGCAGGTTTCTGAAACCGGGCATGGTGGTACATGCCTGTGGTCCCAGCACTGAGGAGGCTGAGACAGGAGGATCACTGTGAGTCCAAGCTGCATAGCAACACCCTATACCAAATAAGAAAATAAAAGATTAAAAGCAATCACTTGAGAAAGTTTAATCAATTGAAATGCAGTAAATGGTGACCCGAGCTGGTGTTGTCAGAGATTGGGCTTGTTGCCAAATGAAGTTCTCTTGGTGGAGTGTCTCAGGTCAGGACTCCCCATCCTCGAAGATCAGTGAACTTTATCCCTGCTTACTTTCCTCAAAGTCACTTAAGTGTTTTCACATGAAGAAACCAGGTCTGGTGTGAACAAAGCCCACCTGTCTAATTTGTGAGCTTTCCGTTCTTTCCTTTGAGTCCTTCCTCCAGGGCCTCCAGTAGGGCCACGCCTTGGTTTTGTGAAGTGGATCAAATGGTTGGCTCTGAAGGACGACAGAGAAAATACAGGATGTGTTTTAGGAAAACCCACAGAGCACAGTTGTTATTAAAAGAGCCCCGTCCATGAAGTTATGAACCCTGAGGAACTTGGGGTATGCGACCAGTGGCTTGCATCTCACTAGGAGCTGGGAAAATAAAATGTGAAGCCTTAAGCTTGTCATTCGAAAGCTTAAGATATGAAGCCTGCGCTTGTGCAGGGTGTTGCCTCTGTAGCTGTTGGAATCACACAAGCCTGCTCGGATGCTGTCCCAGGTAGGCTCTGGACCAGTCACGTGGTAATACTGACCATGGGGTCCCAGGCCCTGGGAATTATTATCACACTGTGATAATTCGCCCTCCAAGTGGGCATCTTTCTGCATTCTCCTGAGCTGCTCCAGGTCCATCAGGGGCAGCTGCTACCTAGGAAAGTCCCCTGATAATATTTCTATATGGTAATTTTTAGTGAAAAGGAAGGCTTTGTGGCTATCCCCATGGTAGCAAATCTCTGTGGCACTGAGAAGGGAGAGAAGAACATCCTGCTGTGGCCACCAGGACAGGTGCTGCATCATCTTTGAACCCACGCCTGAACTTCACCCTTCCTGCCAGAGCTGCCTTTTATGCCTCCGCACTTGTCCCCACCTGACTGTAAGCCATCTGTGCCCGAAGAACTTGGCTCCCTTCTGCCTTTTAGGTGGTGACAGCCCTGCAGCTGATGACAGCAGAACAGGATGGGCAGGTGCAAGCCTGCTGGAGACCAGGCTGGAGATGGCACCCACACGGCAGCTTGGACATGGCAGGGTAGCTTCCTGGTTGCTCTCTCCCGCAGCCTGTCAGGAGACAGTTTGACTCATTCTGTCTTCAGCTCAACTTCCAGCAAGTCTTCATGCACTGGAGGTAGGAGACGGCATCACAGGTCAGGAGCCCTGCTCCTGGGCCCTTTACCATTGCCTGGCCCCACAGCCTATGAGGAAAGTGGTGTCCACGCCACTGAGAAGCCCACAGAGGTGCTCCATGGCCTGGCCTGTTAAAAAACCTCATTTCTCAGGGTAATGAATTCTCCTAGAATGCCGAACAACTAACTGGGTTTTAAATTTAAATCTTATCAGTTGTCAAAGCTGGAGAAGCAGGACATTTACATAGTCTCAAAGTATCTTCCCCACAAATCACTTGGCAGCAGCAACAGGAAAAATAGAAATTATGCAGTGGAGGAGTTGGCCAAGACTTTACCAAGTGATAAAAAAATGAATGTCACCAACAAACACCATGTACCTCTCCGGGTGCAGTTCCTGAGAAGGACATGCAAGTACATGCCTAGAATTCTAGCCCGAACTGCAGAAGCTAAATCTGTTCATGAAGAAATATCAGATAAACCCAAACTGAGGGAAATTCTGCAAAGTAAGTGGCCTTAAAAGGTCAGCATCATGAAACACAAAGGAAGGCCAGTCAGCTGTTACAAATGAAGAGACCAAAAAGTCTGACAACTCCCACTCTGCACCCAGAGGGTAATCTCCCTCAGGGAGATTGTCAGGATGACTGAGATTAGAATATTGACTGGCATCATAGGATTTCATCTGTGTTGAATGTCCTGGCATTCACTGTGGTGGTTGTGAGAACATTTCCATTGGAAATACTCAAGTGTTAAGGACCCAAAGGGTGAATGTAACAGAATTTTACAAACCAGTAAAGAGCACACGCATCAACTCCCACTCTGTGTGACCCTGATATTCTGTACACGTGTACTAATGAGCTACAGTGAAAAATGCTTTGCCTGCACATGGTGTCAAACATGTGTAATCCGAGCACTCTGAGAGGCTGAAGTGGGAGGATCATGAGCTTGAGCCCAGCATGGGCAGTGTGGCCAGAGTCTGTCAAAAAATAAAACTTTTCAGGGTGGGGATATGGCTCAGTAGAATAAGCACTTCCGTGGAAAGCACAAGGGCCTGAGTTCAATCCCCGGTTCTGCCAAAAAATAAAAATAAGAGTTTCAGCAGGGAAGTGTTTCATTTCTTTGGATATGTTTCACTCTTCTTGATTGCTATGAGCAAGGTCTAGTTTGTACACAAATATCCAGCATAGGAAAATCTATGAGCACGGCCCTTGGGCAGGGGCTGGCTAGGTGGGAGGGGTTAGGCATGAAGCTAGAAAGCAGTGTTGCTCTGGGATGACAAATGTGATCCAAATTTGCGGTTATGGTTGTACAAATCTGTTGCTATTCTAAAATTTACTGAATCATATGCTTTAAGTGTGCAAATTTTAGTTCAGTGAAACTTATTTTAGAAAAATGCTGAGTGTATGTAGTTCAGTGTGAAGGCCTTGAGTTCCCTTGGAAAAACACACAATGAAAACTGCATAGCTTTGTAGCTATTTTTGAGGTACTGGGGATCATGAAGCTCATCCATTCCCAGCCCTGTAAAAACACATCTCTTTTCTTGGGGCAGGATCTCGAGCTGCCTTGAACTTGCTACCATCCTGCTGTTGGCAGTGGGGTTGGTGCCACCAGTGTCTCCAGGTTCTCACTGTGCCAATCAGTGAGCTGGTCAGGACAGTGGGTAGGCGGGAATGATTACCACTTACGTTAGGGCAGAAATAGGAAAAAGAAAATACAGAGGGGAAGAAGCACAAGAGAAATGCTTGGGAGAAGAGGGTGCTCAGAGGGGGGAAGGGAGACTGCATCCTGCACATGGAGAGGTGCTGTGGGAGTGCAAGGTCAGTGGCCCCAACTCTATCTGTCATCCTTTGACCTCTGCTGACCCAGGCGTCCCTGTGGTCCTGGTGGACCTTTTGCGAGGATGATGCTGTTGGGTACCAGGTTCGCAGAGTTCCTGTGTGAGAAGTTCGCTGCCCACTGTGAGACTATTTTTGTAATTTTTCCATCATTGTGCAGTTATTTCAGAGCAGATGGTTAAAGCCACTCTTACCTTTTTGGTCATGTGCTCCAGCAAAACCCAGCTGTACACTTTACCTTGGGTGTGGCAGTAGCCACCCCCAAAAGACTGGAGAGAGAGCTCCACCCTTTTCTGTTCCTCCCACAGAAAATGAGCTCCCTGCCTCAGCCTGCTGGCTGGGCCCCAGGACCCCAGTTGGCCCTGCCTCCTAGAGCCAGGGGCTGCCAGCCACTGAGATGGTGGTACAGATTGAGGTCAGTAGGAGAACAGCTCTGTCTAGGGCCACAGTGTTGCCCCTGGTGTGATGAGTGGACAGAAAAGAATGTGCCGGGGACGGGCGACGCAGTCCTGGCTGTGCTGCCATGTGCCCAGCAAACAGAAAACAGGAAACATCAGTTAAAATGGGAAATTGCTGTGGGCTAAATGACTGTAATTCCTCCTCCTACTTAGAAGTTGGCACGGGCCCTTCATCCACAGCGTGACGTCGCTGGCTTTTCTATGCCTTGATAATTTTACCCTTTCTGGAGGGTGGTGCCTTGCCACGCTGAGAAGCTTTTCTGGAATTGCTACCTTGGAGTAAGCTCAGAAATTGTGTTCATGGCGGGCTGTTTGTTTTTCTCCTTGTCTGTGGGTTCAAAGCAGCTGAGTTCTCTGCTGGCTCTGGTACCCTCCTCCTGGGTCCTTTGGATTCTGAGTGGGCGAGTTTGAGCACACTGAGGCTCCCGCCTTGCCTGATGATAGCCGGCAGTGGCAGCTAGGCCTTTGTCAAGCTGGCTGAGGGTTCCAAACAGGAACTTGCTCCTGGGGCTGCCTGCTCCTCCACCTCTCCAGCCTTCCCTAGTAGCCTTGGGAAGCTCCGAAGGTGCCTGTTACCTGCTTTCCACCCTCGCAGATGTCTTATGAGGGCTCGTAGAATGCTCAGATGTCTCAGTCATGAGCTACCAAAAGCAGCACACAGTGTGAAGCAGCTCTGACTTCTTTTCCTGGGTGGGTTGTTGCCTGCCATCGTGGGGCCACCCCCTCGGAAGGAGGACAGCTTTTCTTGGTGACCTGGGCTGCACCCTCTGATGGAGATTCCATCTTGGCTGCCTGTTTCCTTTCTGCAGTGCCAAGTTCTTAGCTATGCCTTTCTGGCCCTTCCTTCCCAGGCGTGGTTTTTCCTATTTAACCTGGGTTACAGTGTTTCCCATATGGAGACAGTGTTTCCTTTTGTAGCCCGCTTGGTCTCTTTTGGGGACTCTTGTGTGGAGAAGTTGGTATAAATACAAGTGACAGTATTATGTCTCTCAGCTGTGTCCTCGTTCCTCTTAGAAATGTCTTTGCACCTCCTTTCTCTCTTATTTCAGGCCTAAAATGCAGATCTGATCTACCCAGAGCCTCTGAGGTAACTTGCCCCTTGGTGGCATTTTGTTTTGTTTTCTGTCATTTAATTGGGTGGATAATGACACAGCTACGTATGAGGAAGGCTCTTGATCAGAACAGTGGCTGTAGGCATGAGCCAGAGCTCACCCTTGGGTGCCCTAGTGGAGAAAGAGATGCAAGAGGGAAACAGTCATTGCATGGCACAAAAAGGGCATCAGCTAGCACACTGGCATTTCGTGGAACTCATAGAATAGACATTGAAGAGGTAGCATTTGCATTGCATCTTCAATAGACTAGATTTGAACGTGCAGGTTATTCTGTCTCGGTGTCAGGACCAATGGGGCCAAGGAGCAAAGACAAGGGCTTCATCCAGAGGGCAGGCAGGTGGTAGGAGCAAGGGACCCTTGGGAGCCAGCAAAGGGGTTGTGCTGCATTGGCTGGTGGTGAGGAGAAACTCCTCCTGTGTCTGGGACAGCCAAAGCCACTGCTGTGGAGGCACGGAGAGCCCAGGAAGCCTTTGCTTCCCGATTGCTATGATTGATGCTGGAAGGGGATTGGCATTCCAAGACATCCTGTGGTGTAGGCCTGATTGGACCGAGTGTGGGCACCTCCTGCCATTGCCACAATTGACTTAGAGTGTAGCTCGCAACATTTGAGTAGGGCGTTCCCATGTCCGGGATGAGGAGTGGTGCGATCCCAGCTAGGAGCCATGTAAGAGGCTTTCTGCAGACTCCTCAGTTCCTCAATGTGGGGCTCAGGGATGAGAGATGCCTGTAGCCAGAGCAGCTGACCCGAGAAATCATCAGTACTTCAAGGGCCACGGTCGGTCGTTGCTTAGAGCCCGCACAAACCACCTCTGGTGAAGTGTGTCTTGGTGTTTCCCACAAGCTGGGGCAATAGAAGATATTTACATGCTTAGCCACGCAATTTGAATGAATGCCAGTCCAAGACTGTCCACCAGGACCTACTGGTGGTCCTGGGAATACAGGAAGTGTGGGTTGGTCTTTTCTGGTAAATCAGATGGGAAACTGCTTAAAAGTTTCATTTCCTTGTCTGAGCTGACTGTGATACAGTGAACCCAAAACACCAGGTATTTGCTGGGGGCTTTGTACTTTAGATTTGTCTGACTTTTGTCAGCTTTATGCACTTCAGCTTTGCAAGTGTTTAGTGAGTAGCTATAAAAGCTCTGTTTGGGGTGTTGCTGTTCGGTAGTGATAGGGACCCTATGGCCTGCTTTTGACCCACCTGGCGCCCATCTGCTTGGCTACCTGCTGCTCTGCAGACCTGTCCTTTCTGTGTTCTGTGGTAGGCACAGAACTTGGAGAAAGTTCCTTGAGTAGGGCTCAAATGTGTGCTGTTGAGCAGATCTCAGTCTGACATAGATGAGATGCTGAGGTCCGGGAGGTTCTGCTCCTTTTGGTTGACGTGGTTGGCTAAGTGATTGTGGTCATGTTGCTCCATGAGCAAATGCATTGGCTCTGTCTGTCAGTGCCATGGACTCAGCTTCAGCACTTGCTCCTGGCCCCTCCTGGTCTTCCAGCTTCCTTGTCCCCTTTACTTCTTCTGGGGCCTGGGACAGAGCCTGACCCTGATTACTGCTGAGTGCGCAACATGGGCAGTCACAGAGGACTCCGGGATGCGTTCTTCTGGGCCCTCGATGCTCCTAAACACTAGAACATTCAGAGCCCAGTATCCACACAGTCTGGAGCCAGGACCTGTGCTCCTGGGGGCAAGTTAGGTGACTCAGCTGGGCAAAGGCTTCCTTGTCCTCAGAGAGGAGAGGAACTCAAAGACCCTGCTGGGAGTTGGTGGGGATGAACTGCTCAGCATTGTGGAGTAGCACGGGCTGGGGCCATGAGCAGGCCTGTTCCCACCCTCCTGGTGCTCCTCTGTTGGTTGGCAGGGGCATGGCCTCCTGCCCTTCCTTCAAGGGCGAATGGAATGGGTACTTTGCTGCCTGGTGCAGACTTCTCACCTATGTCCCTTGGTTCCCCCCTCCCCTACTGCTCGGCTGCACCCAAGCCGGCCAAGGCACTCGGGCCTCCACTTTGTCTGCAGAGCCCCACTTTGTCCCTACCCCAGCCTGCTGGGACGGACCCCCTGACACCCAGTACAGTTCCAGCTAAGTCTAAGCCAGCCCCAGGAGTCAGCCCCTCCTTTGGCTGTGTGAATAATCTGGGGAGCAGATAGTGGGTTGTGTTCAGATAAAGACCCCATAAACTACAGGGCCATGCTCATTTTACAGTCTGGTTTGTAGCCGGAGTCATGTCAAAATTCTTTGGTGATTTTCATCACACTGTTCAGGAAATTCACAGTGAAGGTTACTACAGCAACCTTAACTCTGTTAGAGAAAGCAGAGGCTTACAATGGGGCCTTTCAGAGGCCGCCTGGGCCGGGTAGTGATTCAGGCTGTTCAGAGCACAATGGGACCAAAACAGAATAGAAAGGAGCTACACATTGTCCTGGCCTCCCCTGGGCATCTGCGACTGTGCTGTCCCTTCCTGGGCCTCATGTGGACTGTATGTCTCTGGTGGTGCACGTTTTATTCTTTGGCTCACCTGCAGCTGATCAAAGTCCTTTTCATGGATGTACAAATGGTAATAGCAGCACTCCAGCAGGGTATACACTCATCTAGAGGCTGCAGAAACTCACCGCGAGTGCAGAGAGGGCTTGGTCAGCATGGTGGTAAATGCGCTTAGCAGGCTGGGTACCTGGGTCCAGGCTCTGGCCCTCTCCCTCCTCAAAGTGGGAGGTGTGGTTTGGAAGGATTAGTTGGCTGTGTTTAAAAATATTCAAATCACTCCTCCGAAACTTGTCTTGGCTCCTCAGAGACAACTATCAATTACTTTAAAAGGGAAAAATGGCCAAAAAAAGTCAAATTGCCTCTTACCTTTATTCACACTCATTGAGAGCAAACTACCCATAGGAACTGGTTAGCTCACTTACATAATCTAGAGAAGGCTCGGAAGGCAATGGAAGCTGAATTTAGCTGCTTTGCACATGGACTGGACTGCAGTTACACTAAGCCAGAGTGCTGTGGTTTCCTTAGAATGAAGGCTGGAAGGAAAATTTTGTTTTCTTTTTTTTCAGAACATTTGTGGTATTTCATTTATTCATACTGATTGTTCTATGATCAAACAATTTTCTTTGGATATTTAGACTTCTAGTTGTTTTATTTCCTTCATTTGTTTGATGTTCGCCTCGTGTCTAAATCATTTGCCTTTTATCTTGTGCAGCATCTCCAGTGATTTCTCTCTCAACTTTTGTCATCTTGCTTACTGGACTGAATCCTTTTAAAACTCAAGTGAGGCAGGGCTTTTACCCCTGATGACAATGTGTAGAGTTAGCAGTCACTTCAGTCCCCTAGGCACAACTGATCACCACCAAGCTGTGACGAAGCCTTTTTGCTTTGAGGCCAACAAACCTCATCGTGGTGTCACTCCCAGGTATCTCTGGGTGTTATTTGAAGAGTAAGTAATACTGTGTTTATGGCCCAACTCTCAGAAGGGAAGGGGTCGCAGACCCAGGAGAATAGCGAGCGAGATGGCTGGAGCTACTTGTATGCTGAGTGTGTGGACCCCAGGAGGCAGGGCTGTCTGTGCTTTGGAGCAGAGCAGGGAGGAACCATCCTTCCAGCATGTGGGACAGAAATCATGCAGCTGGATCAGCCATATACCTCAGCAGATTAAAGTACCTACAAGCAAGCCGGGCGTGGTGGCGCATGCCTGTAATCCCAGCACTAGGGAGGCTGAGACAGGAGGATTGTTGTGAGTTCGAGACCAGCCTGAGCTACAAAGTGAGCTCGAGGCCAGCCTCAACTGCATAGTGAGACCCTGTCTCAAAAAGACAAAAAAAAAAAGAGTACCTACAAGCAGACACAGAGGACCCGGGTTCCATCCCAGGCCTAGGGTGCTGGCCCCGCCCCTGGGACGCACTGAGATGGCAATTGAGACTGGGCGTGGTGGCGTGCACCTGTAATCCCAGCTCTTGGGAGGCTGTTAACAGAGGAATCACTACAAGTCTGATCTAGTAGTGAGAGCTGAATACCCTGTACACCCTTCCCTAAAAATACAGAAAAAAAGAAATCACACGGTTGTTCCTGCCAGGTTGTTCTGCCAGTCAACTGTGTTCTTCCCCATTGTTTTTAAGCAGGAGCCTCTGGATGAGGCAGTGAGGTTGACATTTCTACTTGCTATGAGTGCTGTCGCCTACACAGTAGGGAGAGCAGGTCTTGATTCTTGCAAGAGGTGGTGTGGGTTATTACTGCAGTGGGGTAATTGGTGTGTTCTCCATTGTCCCGGTGTGTGCTGTGAGGGAGGCCAGTTCACACCAGCTCTTGACTGCAGGACTGGGAGCCGTGTGCTGCTCAAGTCTAAAGGCTAGGGGAGAAATTCCTTCAGTGGATTCCTAGCTGGGAAACTTCATCAATCACTGTCTGTCATGCCTGTCTTGTCTGAGACTCTCTGTGAGGTTTTTCTTTTATTTTGGTTTTAGTTTCGGTGTCTTGGATTTTTGAGACAGGACTGGCTATGCAGTCCAGGTTGGTCTTGAACTCAGTATGTAACCTAGACTGGCCTTGAACACACAGCAGACTGCTTGCCTCAGCCTCCCAAGTGTTGGGATTATAGGCATATGCCACTATGCCCAGCTGGGAGGTTATTTTTAAAAAACATTTGAGGCCAAGGATATAGCTCAACATCAAGGTGCCTGTCTGGCAAGTGTGAGGTCCTGAGTTCGAGTCCTGGTTGCAAAAAAAAAAATAATCCAACAAAACAATTATCTTTGATTTAAAAGCACATTTGAGAGTTCAAGATATAGTTCAGTGGCACAAGAACCTGTCTGGCAAGCACAAGGTCTTGAGTTTTATTCCAAGTACCAAAACAAAAGAACGTTTGAGTTTCCTTACCATGTTAAGAGGTACCTTTGCCACAAGGAAAAAAAGTCAAAATTTGTTCCCCCCAAATCTGAGTGAGAAGCCTGATTTTAACAAAGACAAGGGCAGCCTGTCTTTGAAACTGGCTTCAAGAAGTGCTGTGAGCCAGAGGGGGCCAAGTCCCATCTTCTGTCTCAGAGCTGTGTCCCTTGCCCGCTCCCCCCATGTCCTCCTGCTCGTGTGGCAGAATTGCCTGCAGTTGGGAGTGAGGCATGCTCTGCTAGCCGCATGGCTTACTTTCTCACTGCTGAGACAAACGCCTGACACCCAAAGTTGAAGGAGAGGCTCACTCAGAGGGTCCCAGCTTGGAGTTTCAGTTCATTGGCTGACCCCAAGTCAGAGTGGCAAGGCAGAGGGGCATCCCAGGAGAAAAGCGGGAGCAGCAATAGCAGCTAGCGACAAGCCACCCCACAGCTCTTTCTGTCCCTGTATCTTACCCAGGCGTCCCACCCTAGGGGCAGTAGTGCTCACACCCCTAATCCTACCACCAAGCAGGAATTCAGCCCAGCACCAAGTCCTTCACCCCAGGAGCACAAACCCGGGATCTGGCTGCCTCCGGAAAGCCCCATCAAGAACTGCAGGTAGGGGCCAGGGAGATGGCTCAGTGCAATAAGCACTTCCTTGGCAAGTGCAAGGGCTTGAGTTCAATCCCCTGTTCTGTACACACACACAAAAGAACTGCAGGTAGCTTTGTGAAGAGATCTATACGCAAGCCTTAGAAGGGGACCTTTATCTAATTTGCAATTGAGGGACCTACAGACAGTTCCTGGTGGTTCCTGGTGCCTGCTGGGAAGCCTGCTATCCCAGACCATCCTTGGCCCCCATGGGAAACTGCAGTGGGCTTCAAAGGCCACCAAAATAGTGTTCCCAGATGGTAGCTGTTTCTGTCCCTCCCAGGTGTTAAATTACTGACATACATTACCCACTTTCTAGAATTCTTTTGAGGCCAAATAAACAAGCCCCTCCCCCTTCCTCCCCTCCCACTGCCTTCCCCCATCTCTTCCCCATTCCTTTCCTTTCCTTTCCTTTCCTTTCCTTTCCTTTCCTTTCCTTTCCTTTCCTTTCCCTCCCCTCCCCCCCTCCTCATTCCATTCCAGAGTTTAAAGTGTGCCTTCACTGATGGACTGCTTGAGAAGGCTGAAAATACCTGTTGTAGACCTCCCCAGGTGCCTTAGGCAACTGCTGTGGATGGGGCCTGGGGCTTCTCTAAGCATAGGTCAGGTGAGGCTGAGGTCCCTGCACCCCTGGCTGTCCACAGCCTGGGTGTGGCTTCTGACCTAACCACCACAGTCCGCCTTGTAGGGCTTTTAGTTGAATCATCAGGTTTATTCTTGATCTCTGTCCCCACCCCTGCTAAATGCCCTAAGCCCAGCCCTGGTTTATTCCATCTGTCCTCCTCTGTGGCTGACTGGGAGCAGGAAGCTGGCCCTGGCTTTCTCTGCAGCCGCTGAGCTGCTCTCAGCTGTAGGCAGGTGCTGATTGCCTGCTGCTCCTGAGGTGAGCCTCTGTGCCTATACTGGCCTCTCAGGGCCCAAGCCCCAAGCCCTGGCCGGGCTCTGTGTCATGCCCCTGTAGTCCTAGCTAGTGGGTGTTGTAGGTGGGAAGGTCACTAGCTGGGGGTACATCACAAGACCCTGTTGTACAGAAGACAGAAGCAGACTGGTCCAGTGCACAGCCTCTTTGGTACATGAAAGCCTCCTAGACGGATGTGTTTGTAGTTGGATAGCTGGAGGAACGGGATCCTGTGGGGGCCAGACGACCTGAGCCAGGGGCCTGGTGCTGCCCCTACCGCATGGGTATTTCCTGCTTCTCTTTGCCTTGGTCAGTGATTGCAGTGCCCAGAGGATGCCCCCTGCCCCCAAGATAAAGGCTGCCTCCACCAGAGGCACCCCTGATCTCACTCTTCCCACCCCAGGCAACCGCACCTGGCCCTGTTGCCTCTGCCTCCAGCTCTACCCTCTGCGCTCTTGCTGTCTCCATAGGCTTTCTCAGAACCAGGAGAGACATCTGCCAGCCTCCCGCAGCTTTGGGAAGTTCAGTGTTCAGATGTACCCCGAGTAGTTCAAGTTGAAGAGAAATCTACCAAAATGTAAAATGAGAGTAGTTCTCTTGAGTCTCACGCCTGCCTGTTCATGGTGACTCATAAATAAGGAGACTTGGGTTTGGCAGTCAACAGGGAAGAGGTGCTGTGAGAGGTACTGAGTCTCTGAGGCTTTCTCATCTTGCTCCACTGGGGCCTGCATACCTTTCTTTCTCTCAGAATAGCATTGCAATTAGGATTTCTTTCTTCCATGGTGTAGACTAATACTTTATGTGACATGAAATTGGTCCAAGCTTCCAGGGTTTTCTGTCCCAGCCAGTGCTAGGCACCAGAGGCTGGGGCTGGCATTGCTACCTGACCTGCCTGTCTGCTTACTTTGGCTTCTTAATTCAGTTAGAGAATGGTTCAAAGCAGCTCCCATCCCTCAGATATTGTGCTTTCCACTTCAAAATGTAAGATGCATCATCTGATTTTAGTTACTGAGTTGGGCATGGTGGTATGCACTCAGCTGTAATCCCAGCACCTGGAAGGCTGAGGCATGAGGGTCACCCCATGTTCTCACCTGGCCTGAGCAGCATAGTAAGCTCAAGGCCAGCCTGAGCTACATAGCAAGATCCTGTGCAAAACACCCCTCCACCCCCCCAAAAAAAAGATTTTAATTAGTGACTCTTGACAGTCCTGCCACAGCAATGTAGGACAAAGCGTAAGTCACGTTTTTTTGTTTTAATATTTTATTATTTATGAATTTGTTACAGGGTTTTACTACATAGCTTGGACTCCTAGTGATCCTCCTGTCTTAGCCTCTCCAGCACTTGAATTACAGGGTGCACCACCACGTCCAGGGTTCTGGGACTAGCATGGCGTACAGTACTGAGGATCAAACCTGGGCCCTTGTGCTTGGCAGGCAGGCGCTTAGACCACTGAGCTAGCCCCTCAGCCCTAAATCACGGTTTGGTGCATGGAGTAAGTTGCCCTGACCATGACGAGTGCAATTCTAGGACACTGGCCTTGCCCACGGCATGTGACAGGCAGAGCTTGTCTCAAACCTTGAGAGACTCAGGCTATTGCTGGCTGAGCCAGGTAGGTGCCGCTATTCAGGTGTCTGTAATGACTGCATGTGGAAACAGGTATGGGGGCTTCTCTTACAGGGCCATTAAATAAACGAGTAACATGTTTTACCAGCTGGCTGACATGCCAGACTGTAGTTTAGTAGAAAGATAAACAGATCAAAGCAAAGTATCATATAAGGGCTTTACGTATTCCATCTATATTGTTGTGAGGTAGGAAGTGACCCCCCCACCCCCGTCTCTGGGGATATGGTCATGGTTAGTGTCATACCCCTTGGCCAGACAGGAGAAGAACTGTCTTCGGGTCCACTAGAAAGTGGTAGTGGGCCCAGGGAGATGGAATAAGCACTTCCCTGGCAAGCGCAAGGGCCTGAGTTCAATCCCTGGTTCTGCCAAAAAAAAAAAAAAAAAAAGTGGTAGTAAGTGGGTGCCGTAGAAAGCAAGAATCCTCAAGTCTGCAGTGACTTCCTGACCACGTGTTCACTGTGGATCTCGGTGGACCTCCCAGTGGGCGTGCAGCAGGAGGTTGGGAAGCTTCTTTCTTCCGTGGAGGGGACGCAGGAGCTTCTGTGTCCCTCCACCGAGCCCACCCCTGCCACGGTGTGACAGTTGGGGCCCAGAGCAGCCTGCAGTTGTGTATCCAGCTGGAGGAGCAGCAGCTGCTGTGTGCCAGGCGCCACCCTGTGGGAGCAGATGGCTCCTGGTGGCAGCTCTGCAATGTGGAGCGCTGTGCGTGGAGGCTATGTAGAGCTGGCACACTGTGGCCCCAAGGGTGGGCTTTGTGCTTTGTGTTCTCTGTGCTGCATGGTACCTGCTTCTCTCTGCATGAGAACAACAGAAGGGCCCGCCCTCTTATGCAGTGACAGGATTTAATGTGTGACCCAGAAGGAGCACACAGTAGGGCCACTACTAATGTCAGCATGCTTGCGGCTTCCAGCAGCCACCCATTTGCTACAAGAGGCAGAATGTGCCGTGGTTGGGTGCAGAGATTTCAACCTGTCAGCACGGGGCTAGCTACTTCAGCTTTCGGATATCGGTTTCCTGACTAGCAAGGTAATGAGAATTAAATAAGTTATATGAAAAAATATTGAGAGTAGTACCTGGTATGTTGTATAATAATAGTTATTTTCTCTTTTATGCATTCAACAACTATATGGGGCCAGCGAGCTGCTCAGCAGACTGAATACCTGCTTAGGCAAGCACAGGGACTGGGATTTGATCCCAGCAACACATGCCATGCTGCGCCTGCCCCTGGGTATGCTGAACCGGCCACCGAGACCAGGTGTGGTGGCGCACACCTGTAATCCCAGTGTTGAGAGACTGAAAACAAGAGGGTCATGTGAGTCTGATCTGGATGGTTGAGACCCTGTACCAAATGCATTATAAAAAACAAAAACAAAAGTATGTATGGCTGTATCGTGCCCTGGGTTGTAGGTGGGAAGCTGCATGGAGCCAGGTCCTGGCATGGTAAGGAACAGAAAGCCTTCCCAAGAAGCCCTGCCCAGCTTAGTGTGTGGAGATGGCACAGGCATGGGGTTGGGGTGGCTAGGGGGTGTACACAGAAGGATCTGCCAAGTGTGGGCACAGTATGCCGCAGTTTCTAGACTGTACCTTCTGCACACAGACCCCTGAGCACACAGACCAACCAGCAAGGTGCACTGGAAGGGGGTGCATGGGAGCCCAGGGACTTGGGGAAGGAGGGTTAGAGCTGAGGAACTGGTGGGTCAGGGAGGCAAGGCCAGCCACCCCAGGGAGGCTGGGCTTACACAAGCACCTCTATCCCCTCAGTCAGGCCCTCAGCTGGCATCTTTGGTTTTATGTGTGTGGATAGATTTTCAGCATTTGTATGGGATTCTTCGGTGGGTCATTATAAAATACTATTATAAAATGTGTCATATATTATATTATTTCCCTTGCAAAAAATCCCAAACCGTGACACTGCCCTTTCACTGAGTCACAAGTGGCTGTGCCCTCAGGAGTAGATGCCAGGGCCCTTTGCTTGGCTTGGAGTCAAAGAGCCTGGGCAGCCCAGGGGAATTATGGGAGCCAGGGAGTCTGGTCCTCGGGCTGTGTGGGGGAGGAGCTGTCCAAATAAAGGAGAAGCTAAAGTGAGGCCTTGAGGGGAGGACCAGAGGAAATCCAGGACAGGGCAGTGCTGGTAACAACTTCAAAGAGAAGGTCTTCTGGAGAGAGAATGTGCAGTGGGTCCCCACAGGCACATCTGAGGTCAGAGAACAGAGCAGGGGTCCAAGGCCTCCAGAGGGAATGTCTGGGTACCTACTATGGACTCTAAGCACGAATACAAGTCTGTTTCTCCTTGGCACAATCTGGGATTGGCATGGGAGACCCCACAGCAGAGGCTTCTGGGAGGTAGCCTGGAATCCTGAGCTACTTGTGGCTGTTTGAAGTTGGTGGGAACAGGCCCCATAGGACTGCCGTCCTGCCTCCAGGCACCCACAGGGCCAGAGGAAGGGAACACCCAGCTCTGCCTTGTGTTCTTTGAGATGTTTGTCTTTTTAGCTTTATGTACTGAGGTGAACTGAGCACACTGAACTGAGTGCTGCATGGTGGTTCAGTTAGCATTAGGGCATGCTGAAGAGGATAGCTGATGGGAACGTTTGGAGTGCAAGGCTGGCAGAACTGAACGTGCAAAAAGCGTTGGAAGAGTGAAAAAGGAGGCTCAGGGAACACTGGAGTGCGTGCTGTACGGCAGGACAATCCGCTAAGAGCCAGGTGCCGGGCCGATGGTGGGGGTCAGGGTGCCTTCTGCCTCACAGGGCAACCATGTGGGAACAGAAACCCAAGTGGGCCTTTCTCATAGAGGGGAGGCAGTGGGACACAGGGCTTAGTTGTCTGTGGCTGGCCCTCATTCTGTGGTGCCTGTAGGGTGGCAGCTACAGAGATTCACAGCAAAGCTTCTGAAAGCGGGAGACTGTGAGCCTCACCAGAAAGCCCTATGTAGTTCCTGAGATGAGATTTGAATTTGGAGGAGTGCTTTCAGAATAACGCAAACCTATATAGTCTTGCATCTAGGGTGGGATTAAGAAACTTAATGGCTTTTTCCGCCTGCTCCTTCTCCCCAAGCGCTGCTCCGGCTGCACCACGCTCGCTCTTAGCTCCTGGCTCCAGCTAAGCTTGCACAGCCACCACCTCCCTCAGCCACCATCATGATTATCTACAGGGACCTCATCAGCCACGATGAGATGTTCTCCGACATTTACAAAATCCGGGAGATCGCGGATGGGCTGTGCCTGGAGGTGGAGGGCAAGATGGTCAGTAGAACAGAGGGTAGCTTTGACAACTCGCTCATTGGTGGCCATGCCTCTGCTGAAGGTCCAGAGAGTGAAGGCACCGAAAGCACAGCAGTCACTGGTGTGGATATTGTAGTGAACCATCACTTGCAGGAAACCAGCTTCACAAAAGAGGCCTACAAGAAGTATATCAAAGATTATATGAAATCAATCAAAGGCAAGCTTGAAGAACAAAGACCAGAGAAAGAGTAAAGCCTTTTATGACAGGGGCCGCAGAGCAAATCAAGCACATCCTCGCTAATTTCAAAAACTATCAGTTCTTTATTGGTGCAAGCATGAATCCAGATGGCATGGTTGCTCTCCTGGACTACCATGGGGATGGTATGACTCCACTTATGATTTTCTTTAAGGATGGTTTAGAAATGGAAAAATGTTAATGGATTCGATGGTAACCCTGGATCTATCACTTGTCATAACTGGCTGCTGCTTGTCATCTACACAACACCAGGATTTTACACAAATGGAACTGATGTCATCTTGAACGTTTTGTTTATTTTGACTGATTTATTTGGAGTGGAGGCATTGTTTTTTAGGGAAAAAAAAACAAGTCATGTAGGTTGTCTAAAAATAAATGCATTTAAACTCATTTGACAGAATGCATCTTAGTTTAATACATATCTAAACTAAGTCCATTGGTAGTGTTCATGGAGAAGGTAGAATCTGGTCAGAGACCACTGCTAAAAACATAAGGCTGTCTTCAAGTAACTTCTGCAATGGAACTACTTCTGATACTGGAATGTAAGACAAAAATCAAAGTTTTAATTCTGAGTTGCAGAGAAGGGAAAGAGACTATGTTCATAGCAGTGCCAATGTTTGAAGTGGAGCCTTACATATTTCATCACCTACAACGGAAGTAGTTAACCCTGGAAGAGATTACCAAAAGAATAAAAAGACTTAACTCAGTTGGAAGCAGAAAAGAAAGAAAGAAAGAAAAGAAACTTAATGTCTGTAGAGGACTTAGCACAGTTCCTGGTCCTCACGTTTTGTCCTGACTGGGCATGCCCAAGTGTGACTGGTCGTAACAGGGACATCATTATTTTTTTGTTTTTTATTGCTGCAGAAACCAAAACATCAGGTCAGGTGTACCTCAGCACACTGTTGACTGAGATCGTCCTAGCGCTGAGATGTTCAGTGTGGTGGAAAGTATGTCTTAGGGATTGATAGAATATGTTCACTGTTCATTTACAATATTAGATTTGAGCTGGTCCTGGATGGAGAAATGACCCTTTGCAGTTGACATTTCAGGCAGAGAAAGTGGAAAAAAGGCTATTTCTTTTCCTACAGGGGCCCGTTGTTAGGTAAAGAAGTTTGCTTTTCTGGCTGCAAGCTGGAATAAATAACAGAATAACAAGAAGATGAAGAAGATGGAAAGCCATCATGCTGATATTTTAATTTTACTTTGTAGAATACTTTTACATCCTCTTACTTGTTTTTGTTGTTTTGTTTTTGTACTGGGAATCAAACTCAGGCCCTTGTGGTTACCAGGCAGGCGCTTAAGCCACTGAGCCATCTCCCAGCCCTTCACCCTCTTATTTGACCTTTTTTATTTCCACAAGAAAAACAGCTATGTGCGTTTTATAACTACATAATCATTAGAACAATAAAACCTTACAGAACATGCACCTGGAGATAAATACCTGTGACACTGTAACACAGGGAGACAGCGTGTATATAAGCATTGCCACGTGACCACATTGAAGCAGGGCAAGGGCCACCTGCCAGCCCTTGTCTCTCCTGTCCAGCTGGACCAGCAGTGTGGCCAGCCTAGTGTTCTTCCTACATTTAGCTGCCTGATGTGTCACGTCAAGTCAGTCCTGCCCCTTGGTAGACTGTTTAGCCTTATGTTCCTGACACCTTCTCCATGCTCAGAAGCATCCCAGCAGGGATGGTGGTGACAGTGGCTTGGGTCAGAGACTGCTTGGTGCCATGGGACCAACTCCAGTCCTGACTAAGAGCCCATGGAGGGGAACCGTGTCCCGGCTTTGAGGGTGGCACTAGGATCCAGCTGTGGTGCAGCAGGAAGAGCGGAGCAAAGGTAGTCAGGCATGAAATGGGACCACAGTTGTGCAGATGCTGCGTGGGGGTGCGATGTGGGGGTCACCCACACTCACAAGAGCAATAGCACACACTCCACATTTGCTGGGGCTCCCTCCCTGCAGCAGGTGCTGTCCCCTCACCCTCAGTGATGGGACCCGTGGCACTGTGTCTCACAGGGGTTACCAGAGGTCATAGAATGCACCAGCACACACTTGGGGGCGCAGGTGGTGCCATAGCAGTCCAATAGGAAAAAGATAAAAGGTAACATCTCAGAATGCTCATTTAAAATGGAGGTCTAACACAGGTCTGTCCCTTCCTGAGACTGAACTGGACAGAAGATCAGCAAGCAGAAGCCACGTAAGTGGCTGCAGTCAGAGCATCGCCACTGCACTTTGTCCACAGGAAGATGGTGGCCCACATGCTCCCAGGAGATGGACATGCCCTGCCTTCTGGCATGGTGGGCACAGTCAGTAGCTGGCACACATCCAGGAAGTGCTCGGTTCTCTTGACATCGTTCTCATTTCTATCTAGTTTTAAACATTGCTACAGGTTAAGTGTTTGTAATCTGCAAATCCAAAATGCTTCAAAACCCCAAATTGATTGAGCACTGACATAAAGTGTAAGAATTCCACACCACATCTCCATCAACAGGTCATAATCAAAACATAAGCGTACTAAAAAAATAATGTGTACAATTTCCTCTAGGTGGTGTGCATAAGACATAGAAATTTGATGCTTAGTCTTGAGTCCTATTGCAACTATCCCAAAATTTGAAAAAGCCCAAAGTCCAAAAAACTCTTCCAGCCCCAGTGGGTAAAGATAAGGGATAAGGGATACGCAATCTCTAACATGTGCGTATGATTTTAAAATGTAAAATTGTACAGAAAAACTTAAATTGGAAAGTGCCTGCAAGTCACCGTTCAGCTAGCCCTGCAGTCTTCCTCAGAGGCCCTTGTCTACTCCTCACAAAGTGGTTGCCACGCACCTACCGTGGGGTTTGCACCTGAGAGGTCCCCTAAGGCTTTTGTGTGGGAAATCCTTCCCGCCACAGTGGTGCTCAGAGCTGGGGCTGATGGAGTGGTTGGACCACCGTGGCCTAAATTGTGAACAGGTTGATAATTTGATAGGCTGCTGTAAAGTGACAGAAACTTAAGAGGCAGGCCCTACTGGGCTTCCTACAAAATAAGGTCTAGCTGGAGAATGAATAATCAGGCTTGAAAACCAAAGATCAAAAGCGCCAGCCCCATGCTGCCCATCCTCGTGCAACCTGCCATCACTCTTCTCTTGCTCTGTGGCTGCCATGAGGTGGCTGAAGCGGGGACAGGCTGGTTGGAGCTTCCACAGTGTCTCACTATTGTGCCTTGTCTCAGACCCACCAGCAACCAAGGACTGATGAAACTCCTGAAACCATAAGCCAAAATAAACCTTCCTCCTGTAGGGTATTTTTCTTTGGCATTTTGTCACAGTGACAAAAAGTTGACTAGTACACATACCTTTTTAACAACTGTTTGCCAGTGCAAACAGTGTATGCTCAGCCCATAGATGGGTTATTTCTTCCTGCTGCATAGGATCTTGCTTCCCGGACAGCTCATGTCCCCCTCCCTCATGGATGCACAGTGCTGGCTTGCCAAGCTTCCAGGTGTCTCACAATAAAGTCTTAAAAATGCATTTACCAGGCAAAACAGGATATGGATTTTACTTTTACTTAGTTATCTGTGCTTGGATGCTGATCCATGTGATTAAAATTTTGAAGCCTAGGGCCGAGGAGATAGCTCAGAGCCCCAAGCGCCTGCCTGGCAAGTGCAAAGCCCTAAGTTTGATTTCTGGCACACATACAAGAAAATTTGAAGCCTATTTCCAAATGGCTTCCTAAAAATACTGCGTAGAAGTAAAAAGCATTTTGTGGTACTTGTGGGGCTCCCCCCAGCACTGGAGCTGTTGGGTGTTGCATGTAATAGCCACCCCTGTGGGGCTGTGGAGGGCAGCCTGAAGTCCCCAGGCATGCCAGGACGACCTCTCCCCTCTGTGAGTGCCACAGTGACTGTGTTTGCTACACCCCATGAGCTGTAGGGCTTTGGCAGGCTGCTGTCCTGGCCAGGGCAGAGCACTGGGACAAAGGAGTGCAGCCCCTGGGTGCTGATTCCCTGCTGCTCTTCCTGGTCCCAGCAGTGGTATACACACTCCAGTTCACAGGCTGCACCTTTAAATGTGTCAGAATCAGCAGCTGAGCTTCCCGCTGGGAGAGGGCTCTAGGCCTTTGGTCCCTGAGCACCCGTTTCCAGCATGAGCAGCAAAGCCACTGTGTGGCTGGGGCCCTGCTCCACCCTCGAGACCTCGAGTGTGCATCACTGCTTTTGCTCGGTCCTGGTGGCACTGGGGATTGAACTCAGGACCTTGTATGTGCTAGGTGGGAGCTCTACCCGCTGTCTTACAACTTTCTTTTCTGAGACAGGGTGCCACTCTGCATAGCCCAGGCTGCCTTCCACCTTCTGATCCTCCTGTCTCCATCCTGTTTAGGAAACCGAATTGTCACCACCATAAACTTTATGTAGGCCCAAGAACATCTGTACTCAAGTCTAATGTGAGGTTTTGCCCTCGGGTTCTGTGAGGGGTGGCAGGGCTGCAGTCCAGCACTTCGGGGTCACTGTTTTAACTGTGTTCATTTCTCAGTTGGCCTGCGGCGGCAGCCAGACTTCTGCATGGCTGTGGCAGGGTGGGTAGCACCTTGCTGAGTACCTACTTGGTTAAAGTTGTCATTTTTAGTAGAGGTCAAGAGGAGTTACCAAAAAAAGAAGCCCACAGTAGCCAGAAGTGGCCCTTCCCAAGGCGCTTGGACAGATGACACTATGTGGAAGTTTCCATGGGTGGTGGTGGGGAGCCTCCCCACTTCTGCTTCTCACATAGGAATGGGAGGGAGAAACCCTGGTCAAGGTTATTTTCCCTGGAACCAGAACCGGAACTGGAACCGGAACACTCATTCTCACATTTCTGAGGCAGCAGTGTACATCCCCAAACAGCGTCCAGCCCGTTTCCAGAGCTTGGGGCTGGGAACAGTGACCTCTTGGGGCTCCTGAGGGTGGCTGTTTCCTCTGTTCCCCACTTACCCCTGACTCAGTGTCTGTAAGGCAGGGAGCCCTCTGGAGAGGACGAGCTGCTGTCACGCTGTAGAGAGCAGCTTCGGTTTTCACAATGGAACCTTCAAGTTGTCCTGGGCTGGGACAAGAGCCCGTGGGTTCCTTCTGATTTCCAGAAGCTTCCTTGCCCTTTTAACCCCTAGAACTTCTCAACTCAGTTCTGAAGGCTTGGCCTGGCCCAGTTGGGACTGTCTGGGCCATCACTGCCCTTCCGCTCCTTCCCCTTCTGGTGTTTTCCTGGGGAAGGGAAAGGGACAGAGAAGCCAGATTGAGGCACTTGGCAGTTTTCTCATTGGAAAAATGGGAGACTCCCCATAAAGCTGAGTAGGTTCATGGTTGAAATGCTGCTTGCCTAGGAGAGGAAGACGGGAGCGAAGCAGCAAGAGAAGGACTTGCACCAGACAAGGAGGGGCCGACTGGGCCTTGGCATTGCTGATATCTGGTTTCTAAGGCTGAGTTCCAGCTGAGTGTTACTCTTCAGGGAAAGAGGATGATCGGGAGGTTTGAGTCTCCTCCAGTGTGGCATGGAAGTGTCCACCCTCTGGCTACTTAGAGTAATGGTCGGCTCAGCCTCCAACAATTGAAGAGCTCATTGCCATGTGTGATTCACCCTGACTTCTACCCCACCCAGTGTTACTTAAAAATGTCATACATTGGAGGTGTGGTAATACCTCTTACCAGAAACACCTCAGCCTGGCAGCATGGTACATAGAAAGATGGGCTACTTGCCTTTGTGACCGTGGATTGAGCAGGAGCCATGCACGCTTGCACTTCCAGCATGTGGGCTGCACGTGGCACCCAGGAGGAGGGCAGCATGGGAGATGTATGACCTCCTGGATGGATCCCATCACACCCTTGTAAAGCAAAGGAACTGTAGGTCCAGCTGGCCAACCAGGCCCACACGCAGTAGCACCCTGCTCTGGGGGGAGGCTGAGCAGGGGAAACCCCAGAGCTGGGTGGAATCTTCACTCTCCAGTGATCTTGGCACCATGGTGACCCATGGGCCACAAGGAGCCCTGGTCCCCCGGGAAGTGACCTCCCTGAAGATGGGAACACATCCTGTGAGACAGGCAGATGGAACTGTCACTGCTGAGTAGGGAGGAGGCTGTCCCTACTAACAGAGCTCTCATTTCTGTTCTGCCTCATCTTCCTCCTCCTATTTCTTTCATTGTTTTTTCCCCATTATTGGATATCGTATTCAGGAGTACTGTACTACTCAGCTACATCTCTACCACTTTTTTTCTTTCTTCTTTTCAAACGGGATCTTGCTAGGCTATCCAGGCTGGGCTCAAACTTGCCATTGTTGTGCCTCAGCCTCTGAGTAGCTGAGATTACAGTTTGTTTCTTGTCCTTCATAGAAACTAGGTAACCATTTATCTGTAGCTAACTGAGCTTGTATTTTCCAAAGAGAAAATACAGTATTTGGGGCCTTTGTTGAGTAGAGGCATCTGCAGCAGTCACAACCCAGCATCCCCACAAGTTGCTTACTGTGGGACATTCGTTTTCTGAGCACAGTAACTTTCACAGCTGTCGGGGGGACCTGGGGGAGGAAGCACGGGGATCACCAGGACCGTGTGGTGTGAATGGGCTGTGGGCATTTGGTGGAACCCAGTGAGTTGCTCACTTCTGCTTTGCCACAAGAGCTTCAAGAGGGGGAAGGAGACTGATGTAATTTGTAGAAGTGGTGCTGTGTGTGGTTCTGAGAAAGCCAGCTGTATCATATAGGCAATCTCCCTCTCCTAGGCACATGGCAGCAGGCCTTCCAGAACCTTCCATGGCACGAGCCCAGGTTGAAGTCTCCTTTGGCAGCCCTTTCCCTGGTTGATTTTTAAGCCTACTTTCTTGAGAGCCTCTTAGAATATGTCCTTAGTAAAGAGCCAAACAATTTTATAGATTAAGAAAATGGGATGGCCTGGAGCTTCTTCCTTGTTTCTACTTTTTCCTCCTCATAAGGACTTCCCAATCCCTTTCCTCATCCTGGTTTTGGTGGCCTTTCTAGCTGCCCTGACTAGGAAGTTTTCTGGGCCCAGACAGCTTGGAAGTCCATGAGTCCCCAGGAGGCCTAGGGCCCTGTCTTGCTGGGTTCAGTGCAGGGTCCTTCCAGGACATGTGAGGGACTGTGTTCCTGCATCTGGCCACCTGTTTACTGATGTCACTCGTATCACTAGAGGTAGTTTTCTTCACTCCAGTGAGTGTAGATCACAAGGACTACCCTCCTTTCTCTGGCCTCCCTGACATATTCAACACACTTAAGGTCTACTTGACATGCCTCTTTCTACAGCAAGTTGCTGCGTCACCCCAGCCTAAAGGTGCTTTGTGTTTCGCATCACGTGTCACTGACATGTGGGCCATCAACCCTCATAATCAGGCATCCCTCCACTTCCTGCGTCATAGCCCTGGAACACCCAGGGACCCCACTCCAGAGACACCCCACAGCCAGCTGAGTCTAGGAGCACCGGCGGAGCTGGAGTTCCCAAAGCAGCCCAGCAAGCCAGGGTCAAAGTGCTGTCCTCCCGTCGCACTGGGCCTCCTGTCCACTTCCTGTTCACACAGCTGTCCCACAGCCAGCAGTGCATCTTGGGAATGTTGTCAGGGACAAATTTGTGAGTGGAAAATACTCAGAATAACTTGAGAGGTCATGGCAGTGTGACCTCACCCCTCCCAGGTAGTCTCCATATCTGCAGAACAAGCCTAGTACAAGTGTCCATCTCTTCGCTGACTTTCACCAGTGAACTCAGTTGAACAGTGAGGTTCTAGGAAGCATCAGAGGCTGTTCTGTGTGTTCCTCCACTGCTGGGCACTTGGCACATGTGTGCTGTTTTACATGATCCCCACAGCAGCTCTGAAGCAAGTCTTGTCCCCCTCATTTTATGAAGCAGGAACAAAACTTCAGCCACACCGGGTCATCCTGCTTATCTACAGGTAGCAAGGCTGGAATCTGCATCTCAGCTGGGGGGTATTTGGGAAAGAAGAGGGGTTTCTCTTGGAGGATGCAGTGACCTAATGTTGTGTGGTTTTGTCTCCAGGGGAGCAAAGGTGCCTACCACTATCACTGGCAGAGTCACAATGTCAAGCACAGCGGCGTGGATGACATGGTGCTGCTGTCCAAGATCACCGAGAGCTCCATTGTGGAGAACCTGAAGAAGCGGTACATGGACGACTACATCTTCGTATCCTTCACGGGTTCCATGGGACCCTGCTGTGACGCGCCCTCCCACAGCCAGCCGAGCTCAGTTTTGTGCCCAGTGTCAGAGTCGCCAGACACCTGAATTGATGTGAATGATTGTTGGGGAGTGGGGCTCTGTACTCTTGGGTCACCTGGGTCAGGATGTGTGAGGGCAGAGGTGATGCCAGGTCATTTCCGTGCTGCCTTGGTAGGTCAGGGCACAGCACCCTCTTTCCCCACAGTGGTGTCCCTGAATGTGCTGCTGCCCAGCCATGCAGCCTAAGCCTTGAGGTAGCCCAGCTCTGCAGAGTCCTGTGATCAGGCTGCCTGATTGCATGGTTCAGACCAGCCTTAACAGGTTTAATAAAAGGTCATCTGTGCCCCCCCAAAAAATGTCCCAGTTCTCTGCTTCTGTATGCTTATCACAGGAAACACAAGAAGCCAACTGTTGAAAATGCCTGCCATTCCTGGGTTGTTCTTTATGTTTTGGTTGAGCTTGCCAGATGCTATTTCTTTATAGGCCTCTTCAAAATACGGAATGGAAATTTGATTCAGACATGTTGGCTTCATTATAAACAGAGAGCTGTGATGTTTGCTATGGCCCTACAGGCTCCCGGAGTTTTGTTTGGTGGAACCCTGGGAAGAAACAGTGGAGGGATTATCTTAGGTGTTAGTCGTCGTGCCACAGAGACCTGGGTGACAGCTATCCTCGCAGAAAGTTGCACGGCTGTTACTTGGGAGGGTGTCAAGGGTAGCCTAGTGAAAGTGCTACTGAGTGAATGTGCCCAGAAGGCTCAAGGAAGAGGTCTGCACAGTAGAGCTGCTCCCCATGGTTCACAGCGCGGCTGGTCTGCTCACTAGAGATTCCTGGACTCAGCTGTAGGATTCTCGAAGGCACCATAGGGGTGGCTGCTGAGCAGCGTCAAGCAGCATTGCTGCTCCCGAACTCTCAACCATTCTTCTAGAGGCTGTAGGGCTGCTTATTTACCATAAAGGAACTTCCCCACTCGCCATGCAGTTCAGTCCTAAGCAATCCTAATTATTTAGATTTGTGGACCATGTTATATAGCATCATTTCATATTTTTACGCTAAACTGACCAGTTTATGTACTCCTGGATTGTCTCACTGAGGCTTTGCTAGAGCCCACGGTGCTCGCCCTTGACAGGAGCTGAGGAGCTGATGTCTCACTTTGACCTGTGAGGTCCAGGTGATCCCTCTTGGGCTGGGAATGTAACTCACAGTGGAGACTCAGGCCAGTGCACATAGGCCCTGGGTTCAACCCACAGCACCACCTAAAAATAAAACTTTCTGGTTCTTTATAGATAAAAATGTACTGACCTTGCAATAGATACCTGTAGAGTTTTCTTCAACTGTATGCAGACAGTTGTGTTTCCTTGGAATTATTGTTCAAAAAATTGAAATCCTACGCTAGAGGTGTAGCCCAGTGGTAGAGCGCTTTCTTAGTGTACAGGAGGAGGCCCTGGCACCAGCCCCTAGCACAGGGAAGACAAGGAAGGAAGGAGAGAGGGAGGGAAAGAGCGAGAAAAAAGGAAAACGTCCTTGCTTTGGATTTGTCACTGTCAGAAGGCTTCAAGTACGCTGATTTTGAAGTGTTCACAGTTACCTGGTCTGCAAAGTAGGAATGACAAAGTTCAGAAGAACATGTTATTGTTTAAGAAGTTCTAATCGTAAGGGCCAAGGAGATGGCTCAGTGGAAGAAGTTCTAATCATAATGTAATTGCAAAGTTTTGTAAATTCAAAGTGCATTTTGCCACAAAACTGTTTGAAATGAAGGCCTCCGAGGCCCATAAAGTCCTGGGAACAAGGGTTGCACTTAGTGCATTATTTACACAGAAACATGGTTTTGGTTGAATTGGCTAAGAAAAGACAAATGAATTGAGCAGTCCCCAGTCAGTCTGTCTGCAGCTCAGGTGGCCTCAGTCTGCTCCTTAAACACTGTCTCCTGAAACAGAGGAAACTCCTTGTAGACAGGGATTGCATTTTGTGTGCAGAGAACACCTGAAGAAAACCCTTTAAAGTAGTGCATGCTCATTTCAATGAGAAGCTCCAACCATGAGCAGGACCCTGAAGTCACCCGGGAGCTCTGCATCCAGGCCCATCCCTGGGAAACCCTTGGACTATTGCCCTTTCTCCTACCACGTGTAGATACCCCTGTGCTTCCCTGCCGCTGCGGCATGCACTCCCGGCACGGAGCTTGGCGCGAGGCCTGGTGCTAGGTGAATGTTGACAACCAGTTCACCCGGAGGACTTGCTTCATAAATCCAGACAAGGGGAGCTTCCAGTGACTTGAGAGTGCTGATGTGATGCCTTTGAATCAGCAGCAGTTAACGGCATGCCTCACTAAGGAAGCAACTGACTCGGCCACTGATGACTTTATGTTGTAGAAATCCTCACCCTGACTCGGCCACCGATGACCTTGTCTTAGAAATCTTCACCCACTCAGTATCTGGGAAGCCTGCGTGAGTGTGATTTCTGTCTGTAGCCCACAGTAGCTGTCACCGCTGAGGGTGCTCAGCAGCACTGGAGGACATTTATGAAGTAAACCTTTATTTTTTAATTAATTTTTTTTATTTTTAAAGAATATAAAATAGTAATAGAAAAAGAACAGCACTGAAAAGGATACAAGATTTCACTAAACAAAATAATAAGAATTCAGCAGTGGTTGCTGTATTACATGACGCCATTGAAATAAGCCTAAATGTTTGGGGAATCTCCTCTACTAACAACCACTTCAACATTAAGGGGATAATGCAATTTCCCAGCATTGCTAGAAATAGGACTTGTCCCCAGCCCTGTGCTTCATGAAGGCAGAGAGAAGTGTTTTATGGCAGCGTTCACTTTACCTCCCTGCACTTCGCACCAGCACAGCCTTGTTCTAGTGTTCAGCGCTGGAAGCTATCGCCTGTTAATACAGGAGGACTGCACATACAGCTCTTTGTTTTACTTTAAGAGATCTGCCATGGGCCGGCCAGATAGCTCAGTGGATTAGCAGACACAGGGACTGGGGTTCAATCTCCAGTGTCCCTTGCCAGCCCAGCCCCTGGGGTGCACTGAGACTGTGATTGAGACTGGGCATGGTGGTACATACCTGTAATCCCAGTGCTTGGGAGGCTGAAAACAGGAGGATCAGTACAAGTGTAATGAGACCCAGTAAACCCTGTACTAAATACATCAAAAAAAGAAAGAAAGGGGCCAAGGAGATAGCTAGCAAGCTCAAGGGCCTGAGTTCAATCCCTGGTTCAAAGAGAGAGAGAGAAAGCGAGAGAGAAAGAGAGAAAGGAGGGAGGGAGGGAGGGAGGGAGGGAGGGAGGGAGGGAAGAGGGGAGGGAAGATCTGCCACATGCTGTGCCAGCCCTGCCCGTGGGGCATGTGGAGCCAACCAATAACTGCCTTGAGAATGCTGACATTGTTGGCCAGTAAGGCCCCCGATTTTTGAGCTGTTTGTCCTCAGTCGGCTGCTGGGAACCATTCTTCACAACACTGTCCGCACTCCTTTGATCCAGCTTTCTTGGAGCTTGCTTTTCCCCAGAGGCCATACCTACATGCAGTTGGCATTTTTAATCCTGGGGTTAGGAGCCCAGACTTCCATGTCAGACTGTGGGAGCATGGGGGGGGTGTGTCACTACCCTGAGGCTCTCTCTACGTGGTGGTGGTGGCTGTGGGGCATTGGTCTCAGGACCAGGGTCAAGGACTGAGCTCCTACCTAGCCACTCCCCACACGTGACCCAGGCATGTTGCCCCCTCACCACCACCATGTTGGAGCCAGGGAGGTTGTGTAGCAGTGTTGGCAATGTCAGGGAACTTGCCCATTATGAAAATGATCTGTTGTTCCTAATGAGGCTATTAAAAAATCTGATCACACAGCCCTTTAAAGACAGACTATTTTAACTGTAAAAATGTGAGGAGGACGTGATGTAAAAATGAAGATTGGTCCATGTGTGGAGTGATCTAAGCCTCATGAGAAACTCGAGGCCATTTTTCTTTTTATTATTTTTGCCCCAGATCAGCGAAAACTCAGAGACCTCTACTGGCATCTGTGGGCCTGTCAGTTGAAGACCTGTGCCTCAGTGTCTCTTCGTGGTTCATTCAATAAGATGGCTTTGTTTTCTGGTTTCTTGGTAGCATAGCTTCCTGTCTCTGCACATTCTGAAAATTATCTGAGGGCCATGCCTTCAGCACCAAGGGCTGTGTGGGTGGTGACAGTGCATCACAGGGAGCATCTGATTCCACCCGGCCCTGCCATCGAAGAGCTGAGGTCACCCAGATCCGTCCTGCTGAAGACAGAAGCTGCTTAGATCCCAATGAGGCCAGTTTGTGCCTGAAATGATTAAAATGTGGGTTCTTTACATCTGGAGTTGCCTTTGCCGAGTTCCTTAGGTTTAAGGTTAGCTACTTGGCATGGAATTGGGCTTCACTGTCCGCTTCAAACCAGATTCTTTGAGCAGTTCTCTTAAATAATATTACCCTTGACAACTCTCAGGAAATTTAGGGGGAGCAGCTATATTTTCAGTATTCTAATCCAGATTGTTGATTCAGGATTACCCTAGAGTGGTCTGAAAGAGATGTTTAACCTCTGAGTGCCTCCTTAGTTAGGTCATTACCAGAATTTATGTCAGCTGGTGAAAACCCAAGAATTGCTGAAATGTCTCTCAACAGCATATTATTAGCAGTTCGGGGGCTCGGTGGTTACATCTGGAGCTCGAACACCAGGAATTCCTATACCTTAGGTGGTCAGAGGGCTTGATGGATGGGAAGGGGCTGGGGGCAGCGTGTAGCCTTGGCTCACATCCTGGGCACTTGGTTCTCTGCAGGACAAGGCAGCGCTAGCAGTGTTCCCTCTGTGGCTCAGGGAGGTGCACTCTTCTCCAGGGACACTGTTTTGCCCATGTTTGGTTTTTCCTATAGATGGAGGTGCATAAGGATAGAGATCCTTGGGGCTGGGGAGATAGCTTGGTGGTCTAAGCACCTATCTGGCAAGCTTAAGGACCTGAGTTCCATCCCCAGTACCACATGCCACGACAGCCCCGGAATCCTGGCCGCAGTGGTGCACACCTGTAATCCCAGTGTTGGGGAGGCTGAGACAGCTTCTTGTCTCACTACAAGTATAAGCTGCATAGTGAGACCCTGTACCAATAAATAAACTTAAAAAAAAATAGACGGATAGACCTCCTCCTCTTCTGAAATAGGACGGGTCTGGTGGTGCTGTGTGTTCTGGGTTGGGCTTACTATAAGAATCGTTATACTTATTTAGCTTGTGAATCCAAACAAGACAAATCATATTCATTTGTTTTCAACAGGATTCCTCCAAGTAGGGAGAATGCTAAAAAGTGCCTACTAAGGAAGATGAATTTTTTCTTCCCTCTAGGACTGGGGTCTGACTTGGGGCCTCGGCACTGAGCCCTGTCCCCAACCCTGCTTTCATAGGTTACAGAGGCGAGGTCTCGCTGAACTGCCCCCACTGAGCTCTACTTGCAGTCCTTCTGCCTTAGCCTCCCAGAGTGCTGAGATAACAGGCCTATACTGGCTTGCCAGGGTTTTTTAATATGCGGTGAATCCCAAAAGCAAGTTAGCAAAAGCCACAGAACTGTGTCACCCGACCCCTTGACCCTGTTCAATCCTAGCATTGCTAATTTAGACTTAACAGAAATCAGGGAGTGCCTGGGTCCATTTGATTTTCAGATAAACACCAAATGCCTGATAGCTCAGCAGACTGGCAGACACAGGGACTGGGGTTTGATCACTGGCGTGCATGCTGGCCCCACCCCTGGGGTGCACTAGGGTGGTGATTGAGATGGGGTGTGGTGGCATGCACCTGTAATCCTAGTGCTAGGGGGCTAAAAACAGGAGAACCACTATGAGTCTAATCTGTGTAGTGAGACCCTGTAGACCCTGTACTAAATACATTAAAAAAAAAAAAAAAAAAGAAAATGACTTAGTAGAGTGTGTCCCAGTATGACTGAAGGTATGCTTCCTTTGTTGGTTTATTTCTACTTACAAGATCAGTGTTTCTTTGGCCCTCAAATTTAACTAGATATTCTCTACTTCATTTGCTAAGTCTGACAACAGTAAATAACTACCTGCTGGTTGTAGAAAAAAATCACTGCTTTTTTTTTGGGCAGGGTCTCACTGTGTAGTTCAGGCTGGCCTTGAGCTCACTACATAGCTTAGGCTGGCCTTGAACTTGTGGCAATGCCCCTTAACCTCTCAAGTGCTGGAATTAAGGAGTGTGACATCACCCAGTGATGTCTTTGCTTTTCAGTGAAGAGTGTAGACTCTGGCACTGGGATGGGGCTGGCACAGGAGGATTGCTGTGAGTTTGAGGCCAGCCTGAGCTACAGAGTTCAAGGCCAGTGTAAACTGCACAGTGAGACCTTTGGCGTAGTCTCTGAAGCCAGCCTGCCTGAGATTGAAAACTGGTTCTATAACTCACTAGTTTGTACCATTGAGCAAGGCTTAAAATTTCTTTGTGCTTCACTTTCTTCCTAGTAAAATGGGGTTCATCACAGGAGTAAGGTTTGTCAGTCGTGTATATTAGCGCCATATAAATGTTTGATTATTCTGTCACCATCTGTTGAATCTTGGGTACAGTGTCCTGCACGTTCCTTATCTGCTGAGTCATTTTAGCGATGGTACATTTATCTGTGTTAAGTTGTACCTCAGAGAAAGGAGGTCACCAGACTGCTGCTGATCTTATCTGACTTTGGCAACCAGAAACACACCTTCAGGTCTCGAGACCCCTGGGGCCTTTTCCCTTAACTCTGGGGTCTTACAGGTACAATTCTGTCTCATCGTTTTCGCTGGGAGCCCGGTGTGCTGTTGAAATGCTTTCCTTTGCTGTTTCTCTCATTGCTGAGAGAACATATCTGACACCTAGAGTTGGAGGGCAAAAGGTTGACTTAGCTCACAGTTTGTGGAGGCTTCAGTCTGACTCCACAGCAGGGTGGCACATGGCAGCCGTTCATGGTGGCAGAAAACAGCAAGAGCAAAGAGGGGAGTGGTGGGGAGCAGGTCTCTTGCCCTCAGTCACGTGTGCGCAGGCAGCCCAGGGCAGGTGTAGTCCTCACACTGTAACCCCAGCCCTCGACCATGAGTCAGTACAAACTTCAGACTCAGCCATCTCTGAAAGCCTGCAGGTGGCTTTGTGGGGACATGTGGACCCAAGCCGTGACACTGCTCCCTCCTGTCTTCTAACAGTTCCTCTTCAGCTTGGGGCATCATGCTCATCAGGGATGCAGTCAAATCCTCCAGCATTTTTGCCCTCACATATGAATGTGTGGCTCACTGCTCCGGCCCTGCCACTCACAATACTGCACCTCATCTAAATTAAGAAGCTGCAGTGGAAACAGTCACGATTTCTGAGGTATTCAGCCGTGACAAAACCTGTGTCGCCAAGATGTGAAATAAGGAAATGGCATCGGCACAGACGCTGTCCTGAGCATTGCCTATCGACTGTGTCACTGGGTTCTCAAATGTGATGTGCTGCGGTGCGTCACCATCAGCCGCGGGCCCCGGCTGCAGAACTGGATGTGCAGTTCCTCGTGTGTCAGCGTCCTCTCAGGGAAGAGACTCCTTGCTTTATGCATTCACTAGTTAGAACTGCTGATGTGCAAGTTACTTTCCTCCAGCTCTTTATTTGTAAAATTCTGAAGTATTTTGAATTTAATAATTGCCAGAACAAGTTGATCTTATCTGACTTTGGCAACCAGAAACACACCTTTAGGTCTCGAGACCCCTGGGGCCTTTTCCCTTAACTCTGGGGTCTTACAGGTATGATTCTGTCTCATGGACATTTTCTCTTAGAGCTGCCTCCAGCAGACCAGAGCTGGGAGCCTGGTGTGCGGTTTAACTGCTTTCCTTTGCTGTTTGGCCCAGTGGTTCCGGTCTGCCGGCCCAGCCTGTGGGAGGCCAAGGCTGGAGAATGGCTTGTGGCCAGAGTTTGAGGCTGACCATGCCTTGCTCAAGGGCCTGTCTCAAAAACAAGACAAAGCCCCCAGTAAGCGGAGGAACCCTTTGGAATATGCATTTTCCCTTCATGAGTCTTGCCATGGAATTACACAACACAATCAACACAAATGCTCAGTGAGTGCACACAGGGTAGTTGTTGTTTCAGAGACAGGGCTTGCTGTGTAGTTCAGTCTGACCTTAAACTTGCAATCCTCCTGCCTCAGCCTCTTAAGTAGCTGTGGTTATAGGTGTGCGCCACCGTGCTTGACACCAAGGGAAACAGTTTGTATGTCAGAGTATTTCATTTATGTGGTCACATCAGCATGCGTGGTATGTAACTATGAAGGTCCAGTGCCACAGGCCTGGCTCAGGTGCTCTCCTGGATTCTACAAGCAGCGGTGATCGTGATCGCTCCTTCCCCTGGACCTGACCTGTTTGGGTTAGTCGTTTTCTTCCAGTCATGTTTTCTTGGCATCCTGCAATTTCCCTGACCTTCTGAAAAAAAAGCAACTATTTGTTACAAGTAGCAGCATTCCTTTTGTTCAGCGCATATGTAGCTTAGTATGTTTTTGTCTACCTGAGAGATCGAGTTCCAAGGAAAACTGTGTATCCTGGAAGAGGACAGAGGAAAGAGGTTGGCTGGGCTCTGCATGGGCTGGGCCATTTCTGTTACTTCTTGGCACCATATGTTACTGGTCTGGACAGACACTAACTTAATTTATTTAAAATGAGGAGTTCTTTTGGTCAAACCTTGGCAGTTAGATCTGTTGTTCTTCCTCAGGAAGAACAAAGCTGAGCTCCTTGGATATTGCTGTTGCCTATCTTTGTAATTGTGTAGAAAACAAGCACAGGAGCTGTGCATTCAGATGTAATGCTTTCTGGAAGGCATCTGGTTACTTAATGTGAGCAGTGTGTCTCGGAAGGTGAGTGTGGCCCTTAACTAGTTCACTACAGACGTACATCGGGTCTGTGCTGATCTCCATCAACCCTTTCAAGCATATGCCGTATTTTGGGGAAAAGGAAATCGAAATGTACCAGGGAGCGGTAAGTTATGCACTCTGCACACTACTGCTGTGCTTAGGGCTTTTAGGGAACACTGATAGTTTTTCATGACCCTGATGATACATTTGTATTTTCTTATGAATTATTTAATGGAGAAGCTCCAGGAAGGATGCAGTTTGGTTTGACTGCTGCGCTGTTCCTGAGAGCAAAGATAAAGGACCACGGGCGGGATCGACTCCTGTTGGAGCCAGATTTATATTCAAAATCAGGGACCTGGGACTTTGGGCTATGGCTTGGGGGTGACCCTTCTGTTCCCCCACTTCCCTCCACCCCACACCACAGATTCAGAGGGATAAAGAGCAGTAATGGGTGAGACACAACTGGCAGAGGGCAATGGGGTCAAGCCTTTTGAAATTGGAGCCTTGGAGAGATGGCTCAGTAGAATAAGTGCCTACCTGATAATGCAGAGTAAATCTTTTGTCTTTCATTTAATCCCCATACACACCCAGCCCCAGAGTCCTGGGATCCAAAGGGTAGACTAAGGACTGGCAAAATAGCACAACAGGCAAAGCAGCGCCTGCTCAGGCAAGTGCAGGAACTGCATGCTGTGCCAGCCCTGCCCCAGGCGCACCAAGCCAGCCTCCAAGTCTGGGCGTGGTGGCACATGCCTGTAATCCCAACACTGGGGAGGCTGAGACAGGAGGATCACTATGAGTCTGAGCTGCATAGTGATACCCTATACCAAATACATTAAATAAATAAAGGGCAGTCCAGGCCTTGTACATGGGCGTGTGGCTTCCTTCCAGCTCATCTCTTCATTTATGTCCTCTCTGTTACCTCCCCTCTGCATGAAGCAAACAGACACAGTCATTAATCCTTATCCCCGAAGGTGCACAGCCTTGCTCCCTGCATGCATGGCTGGACTGGAAGGCCCTGTACCTGGAGCCACAGCTGCCAGGGGGACGGTGTCCTGCTGGGCCCGAGAGGCCTTTGATGCTGCTGCCTTCTTGGGAGCCCAGTGAAGGGGGTGTCAGCCCCTGGAGCAGCGGCTGGGAGCTGGCCCAGCATCTGGGGACAGCGAGGTGCAGGCGTGCACATGAGGGACAACAGTTCTTCCCAGGTCTCTGGTAGGAGCTGCTGCAGAGGCACCTTCAGGTCTGCCCCAGGTTCTCTGTGGCAATGTCGCAGAACTTTTTTGAAAAGATACTTATTTTTATTGCTAAGAAATAACAGTGTTGGGGCTGGGGAGATAGCTCTAGAGTAAGTGCCTATCTGGCAAGCGCAGGGTCTGAGATCAATCCCCGGTACCAAAAAATAAGAAAAAGAAATAAGTGTTCACTGGGTATGATAGTGCACACCTGTAATCCCAGAACTTCGGAGGCTGAGGGGAAGATTTTAGTGACCTCAAGGCCAGCCTGAACTGCATGGCAGTACCCTGTCTGAAAACAAACAAACGAAATAGACATAGCAGTGTCAAGCAATTGCTGCCTTGCACTGTTTACCATCTGTGTGTTTACAACAGTAATAACATAACCGGATGCTGGCTGGTCAAACTCCACTCCCATTTCACAGATGAGGAAACTCGAGGCTCAAGGTGAAGTATAGAATATACCAATCTTCAGCACTAGGGAGGCTGAGGCAGGAGGATTGTTGTGAGTTCGAGACCAGCCTGAGCTACAAAGTGAGCTTAAGGCCAGCCTGAACTGCACAGTGAGACCCTGTCTCAAAAAAGACAAAAAAAAAAAAAAATACCAATCTTGGGGTTGATGTTAGGTCCTAATGATTCAAGGGCTTTTGGGAGGGAAGAACAGAGTGGAGGGCGTGCCCCCTCCCACGCCCCTCTTTGCAAGTCGTTAACTAGAGGACCCCAAATGCTGAGTGTGGGAATGAATTTGAGAGGATGGGGTGGTACCACACAGGCCACTATGGCTTTGGTCAAATCGCTTCCAAGCTTCCTTGAACAACACTTGCTCATGCCTCTCCAGCATCTCTTCCCACTTTCCACCCTCCTCTCTTGAACCCCTCCTCAGGCTGCTTTGAGGCATTAAGAGGAACCCTGTATGCACAACCACCTTAGAACAAGTCCCCCACATGCCTGGGGCAGGGGCAGCCACACTCTGGGCCCCAAGTGGGCCCCTTGGACCGACCTGGGAAGAGCCTGCCCTCTGGCCTCTCACTGTCCCTGCCCAGTCTCTGGTGACAGGAGCTCTGATCTCCTCAGGCTGGGTGCTGAGAAGCAGTTTCTCAGCCAGGTGCCTCTTCCTGTGCCTGTGGAGACTTGGAGGTGGACCCAGCCATGCTTGCCTCCTCTGTGCCACTTTCCTTTCCCAGCGTCACTTGGGAAGTCGAGCCTGGGCGGCACTGCCCCACTAGAGATCAGAAATCAGGAAAGACGGGGTCTTGACGGCTCCCCACTATGAATCTGCTGCTCTCTCATGCTTAGGCGTATTGGCCTGGAAGTTAAGAAGCCATCTTTTGCTAACTATGCAAACACAGAAGTGTCTTTATTTTTGGTAATCTTTGAGGGAGTATTGAAGGTAGATATCCAGAAACTGCATAAAATGCTAAGAGAATTTACTAGGTATCAAGAACCATTTAGGGCTTTGATTTTGGTTTACTGGGACAAGTTCTCACCATGTCATTCAGGCTGGTCTTAAATTCACCGTGATCCTCCTGCCTCGGCCTCCCAAGCCCTGGGATGACAGGAGTGTACCACCGTGCCCAGCTAGTTTAGTGTTCTATTTATGCATAGATAAGCAATCCCAGGCCACTGTCAGAAACCCACAATGCTCACTATCTTTACTCAGTAGGATTTTCCCAATAAACACGTAACAAGCTGGCCAAACCAGTTTGTCCTCTAAAGAACTTCCTGCCTCTTCCATAGAAGTGTGTTTCTCTTCCTCTCTAGACTCTCTCAGTTCCTTCTGAGATCCCAAGATCTGTGAGTTTCGGGCTTAGCAAAGTTTACTTAGGAGCTCAAGAGTTCTAGTTGGAGCCAGACTCAGGCAATGATTGGTAGTTCTGTCTTCTGTCTGTTGCCAGGTGGACACAGAGGCCAGCTTGGGGTAGGGTGGGATGGAGAATCTGAGACGCAGGTCAGGGGGTGGCACCACACACATGGGCGCGTGGAGGCAGAGTTCCTCTTAACTCTTGTAGCGTATAACTTCATCACCGAGGGAGTTTTATGGTCCTGTGTCATCGATGCAGCCTTCCTGGCCAAGGCCAAGAGAAGAAATCAAATTGTTGCTCCATTACATCCCAGCTCTGTTTGGTTTCTTTCCTAGGCGCAGTATGAAAACCCACCCCATATCTATGCCCTCGCTGACAGCATGTACCGGAACATGGTCATCGACAGGGAAAACCAGTGTGTCATCATCAGGTATGGAAAGGAGCCCTGTTCAAGAGGTGGGGTGTCGCCCACCATCCCCAGGAGGACCGGCTTGGCCACAGCTGCTGATGTCAGAGGCTGCTTGATGTGTCTGAGTGTCGGTCACTCTGCTGCTGTGCCTGGACTCACTTTATAGCTGTGCCAACTAACACCGGCTCATGAAAGTTCCGTTTCCATGGGGTGCCTGTTCATGCACCTCATGTTTACAGCATTAAAGCTTTAGGGCATGTGGTACCAGCCAGACTTTCCTGAGCATCAGGGTGAAAGATGCCACCCCAGCCCGGATGTAGGAGGTCATATCAGACTTCTGCATATCAGAAGTGTGATCGCTGTCACACTGTTGTCGACTGCAGTTATATCCTTTGGTCCTATGTTTTCTTTCTTCAGTAATTTACTACCTGGAATTTAAACTTTCTGGATATACTCTTGTCATTTGCTTTGCATTTTTGAGGACATTACAGTAGATTCTAGCACTAAGTAGCTATATTTGCAATCTGTTAACCCGACCCGTTCGGAGTATTGCTGGGTCTAAGAGCTTTGGGATTTATGTACTGCGGTATATATGTGCAAACAAATTCTAAGTGATGGGAAGACCAGTGCATGCGCTGCCAAACAGAGATACAGGCAGCACATGCACCCGTCCTCCCATCACTTAGAATTTGACGCTTACCATCTTGTCCCCCTAGTAGCCAATAACCATTGGTCTTACATGTTTGTATCCATCAGTGTAAGTTTTTTTAAAAAAATCTTAAGCCTTTAAAAAAGCTTTTTATTATGGATATTCATAAACATACATGGAATGAGGACAGTGTAGTATGTGTCTCTGTCGATCACCCATTTGTGCCATTGTCAACATATGGTCAGTCCTGTCTTCCTCCTCCCCTCTTGCCCTGCTGGCTTATCTCAGGCAAACCCTAGGCAGTAGATCCCTGTTTATCAGTTATTAGTGTGTAAATCTTATCCCACCAGAAGAATGAGTAGCTCTTGGGGGAGTGGTAGGAAGAGTTCAGTGGCAGAGTGTGTGGTTAGTATGCACGAGGCCCTGATCCCCGAAACTGCCACTAAAAAGAATTATTTTATTATTCATCTAAATGTTAATATTGCAAGTTAATGATGGCCGCATAAATTCTTTTTCATAGCTTTTTAAAAACTGTTGGGTCCATGCTCGGTCTACAGTTGCACCTGGCTGCTCTGTATCTCACATTGTCCAGTCGTTAGCTGTCATCCTTTGCTGTCTTTGCTTTCCGGCCATTCGCTTGGTAAGGAATGGTCCTTCCGGCCCTCAGACAGTCCAGGCCTGACCACATGTGGTGGCGATGCTTACCTAGCCCACCGGGGTCCGTGTTTGTCTGGGAACCATTAGGTAAATCTAAAAGCTCAGTCAGTTTCAGGCAGAAATACTTCATCAGTGATGCTGTGTGAAGAATTAGGTTTCTGCGGGTCTCTCTGATGTTCAGATTGTCAGTGGACTTGTCCATTATAAATGTCCATTTCATTGTCCTTCCTTAAGCAGTGATTGAAGAAATAGCCCTCCTCAGCTGGGTGTGGTGGAACGCCTGCGATCCCAGCACCCTTCAGAGACCAAGGCAAGAGGACGGCCATGTGTTCAAAGTCAACTTGGGCCTTCTAGGGAGTTCCAGGGCAGTCTAAAGTGCATAATAAGACCCTGTCTCAAAAAAGGCAAACCAAAAAGACAAGAAAAAAATGGTTGTCTTTTATTTCTATTTCTTCTGCATGTGTAAGTTGAAATTAGGTTATTTCATCAAATTAAAATACAGCTTTAGGGACAGGGAGATAGGTCAGTAGAATAAGCACTTGCCTGGCAAGCACAAGGTCCTGAGTTCAATCCTGGGTTCCACAAAAAAAAAAAAAAAAGTAGCTTTATGGAAAAACTGGATGAAAAGCTATTAGCAAGGAGCCTCCCAAGGTAATGTGTTTTTCAGTATCATCGATACCAGTGACTTTTACATACTTTATCTCCATGTATTGCAGTTACCCTTTAGAGGTACAACTGATCTCATCTCTGGCTGTGAGAGGCCTTTGTCTGGGCATCAAGCTGTCTGACATGTCCACCCATCCTCGTGTCCCCCATAATGTTCTTCCCTAAGATGTTGGAGTGTGGGCTGAGGCTGCCACCCAGGGCAGAGCCGCTGCCAAGCAGGTGTGACGTCCTGGAGCTCCATCCCAGCACCACCAAAACCTGTAAAGAAATAGTCTTTTTTATTTTTCAGTACTGGGGATTGAACTCAGGACCTTGTGCTTACCAGGCATGCGCTTTTGCCACTGAAGTATATCCCTGGCCCTTACTCCACTTTTGATTGTAGTCATTTAAAAAGGCTTAAATTAGGGCCAGGGAGATGGCTTAGTGAGATAAGTGCTTCTCTGGCAAACGCAAGGACCTGAGTTCAGTGCTTGTTTCCACCAAAAAAAAGCTTAAATTTTATTTCATTTTTTTTTTTTCCATTAGACTTCATTGGTACATTTTAGATATACATAAGGGTCACATAATTTCACTTTCTAATTGTGTGAACCATTTACAATGGCTCCAAAACTGTAAATGCTGGCTTGTTTCAAGGTAAAAGCAGATCTCAGGGATGGCAAGGTAGAAGGAGGCCGTGTAACATTGTACCCTTAGATATTTCCATGTAGATCTCTGAAGAAAGAAAAGTGCTTTCTTCTTAGCCTGGGGCCACTGTCACAACTGAGAATAGTAATTTTTCAGTGTCATCTCAAACCTAGCAGCCTTTGTTCAGATTTCTCTAGTTGTCTCAAATGTGTTCCTTCCTGCTGCTTTATGCAAATCAAGACAAGCTGGGCACATTTGCTTATGAATCGTAAATTTATTTTTATCTTGCTACAATTTCCATCATGTCACCATATTTTAGCCCTGACATTGACACCGTGTCAAAGTCTACCTGCACACCAGGGTGTACACTGAACTCCCCTCTGGCCCCCATCCCCACCCCTCACACTGGTTTTTTTCTCCCTTCTAAAGCTGGGGCTCAGACCACAGATGCTCTACAGCGAATCTCCACACCCCAGCTTGTCTTGTTCATTTTGAGACAGATCTTGCTAAGTTGCCCAAGTGGGACTCAGGTTCGTGGTCCTCCTGCCTCAGCCTCACTTGGTGCTAAGATAGAGGCATGTGCTACCATGCCTGACTGACGCAGATATTCTGAAAAGACCAAGTTCGCTGGCCTGTAGCTGTTGTCAGATCTGTGATTCTTTCCATCTGGTCCTTTGTCTGCTCCTTCAGTGGATTCTTCTATAAACTAGAAACTTAACTCGGGGAGACAAAGATCCGGCCTTTGGGGGCCTCCCTGGAAGGACGACTTCTGCACCCACCAGGAAGTGTCGGTGTGCAGCAAGGCACTATCACTGGTGAGGCTGGAGGGGTGTTTGTGCCACGTGGGAGAGTTTCCCAGCCTTCTTCTCTCCTGCTGTTCTGGTGGCGAGGACCTTAGGGACTTGCTCCTGAGGACCTGCTCAGTTAGGTTGGCTGTACCCTAAGTAGGTGATGTAGACCAGGGAGCCACATGGCGCAGCTCAGAGTCCCTCTGCACCCGTAATTCAGGACAGCACCAGAAAGCAAGAATACCCTCCATTTATGACCATGACATCCTCATATCTAAGGGCACAAAGCAGAACCCAGAAGACAAACAGCATGGGCCTGGGGACCCAACATTCCACCTCACGGAGTCATCTGGGTCTCTGGGTGGTTTCCTGGGCTTGATCACATATTGCCGGCATGCCTGAACTTTGATTTCTGCTTCTTCCTGAAGGCACAGTGATAACGCTAGTTTCTACTTCCTCTGGAGATGAGAGCTTCTATGGTGTGCACCATCCCCATCATGAGCCACACTGCTACCAGGCACTCAATGCACCTGTCAGGCAGGACACCCCAGAGCCTAGAGGTCAGTGTCCAGAGGCCAAGACCCCCATCTCCTGGATCCATTCTCTAGTGCTCAGAGCTGGGGTTCTCTCTTTGAGACACTAACCTGTGGTCTCAGCATTTCAGATGGGTCCCCCCACTCCTCGACCCCACCCCTACTTCTGGCCCTGAGCAGCCTTCCTGGGCCTTAATTTCTCACCCCAATAGGAAACTGATCCGCTAGATGGTCTCTGAGGTTTTCAGCTTTGGGATTCTTGGTTCGAAGGCATGCCCAGGGAAGTGAAGGCAGAAGCATGAGGGGTCTGCCATCCCTGATGCAGATGAGCAGGGGCTTGGGCAACAGGGGGCTGAGCTAATTGATGCTTCCCAAATTTGTGTGTGAATGGGCCATAAAACTCACCTTCTGCGCAGTGGAAGAGAAGCCGGCTACTTGTGCTGAGGGATTCTGGTGGGCTTGGAAGGACTCAGAGTTTTAGTAGCGCCTGTGCAAGAGACAAGTAAAGGATGACCTGATTTCCACAGTGTCCTCCAGACCTTTGACCCTGCTGCAACTTTGTCTGCGTGTCCTGTAGCCACAGCTGGGACATAGATGCATGCTATTGTATCCTCCAGATCTGCTTGGGCTTCTAAGCAGCGGCCAGTGACAGGACAGCCTGGAACTATTTCTGTCCAAAAATGAGGGCAGCAAACTGCACTTAATGAGAATGAAATGCAGCAGTTTGCTTAGCTGTGGAGCTCATTTCAAGCCCCAGCCTTTGAGCTCACCCATCCATGTACTGTGTCCAAACAGCGAGGTCTCCTGCAGCCCCAGGGTACTGCCAACTGAGCAAACTCGCACAAGAGTGTGAAACAGATCAGAGTTTGTTACCCCATGGGGAGAAACTCACCAGCAGTCAGCTACGCCCTCAGTGCCTGCTCTGCCAGCCAGGAGAGGATCAGCTGACCTTGTGGAGGTCCATGGAGGCCTCAGTTCAGAGTGGAGAGGCAGTGGCGCTGGCTGAAGTCCTCAGGTGAGACACTTGATTTTGCCTGAGAGGGCAGCCTCATCAGCCTCCTCAAGGGGGAGGAACCCCAGCTCCACCTCCCTCTCCCTGCCCCATCTCGAGGAGGCCCGCCCTGCACAAGCTCCTGAGCTTCTAAACCTGTGCATGAGGCTGCCCCTCATCAGGACTGAGTCCCCGGGCTTGGCCCGGGGTGCCTATTGGCCTTCCTTCCCGCCCTAAGCTCTCCGGGTGCTGATCCCACCCCTTGCCCTGCATCTGCTGGCATCCCTTTCAGGCATACTAATTGCTTCAGCCAGTTCTTTTCTTTTTTAAATTTTATTTGGTACAGGGTTTCATTATGCAGCTCAGACTCAGTGATCCTCCTGCTTTCAACCTCTCCAGAGCTGGGATTGTAGGCATGCACTGCCAAGCCTCAACTCAGGAGCAGGCTTGATGTGCCCAAGGGCAGGGCCAGCACATCATGCAGAACTGGGATTGAACCATAAGCAGGCGCTTAGTCTGCTGAGCTATCTCGCTAGCCCTACTTCAGTCAGTTTCTAAAATGCCCCCTAACTCAATGGTTGCCCAGGTTCCACCTCCAGAGATGCTGTTTGAGTTCCTTTGTGACAAGCACCGAGCACTGGTATCTTTTTCCAGCACCCCAAGTTATTGAATCAGGGCTTCCACCTCTTGAAATCCTGATTCAGGGTCCCCTATCTTGAGTGCTATTAGTAAGGCAGCTTACACTCCTGGCGTCCTTCCAAGTTAGCCGTGCTGGTCCTCGACATCATTGTAGCTCCAAGTTTCATCTAGAAAGTGAAGCTTAAGCAGATTCCATGATTCCAAAACACATAAACGGCACAGACTCCATTGGCCTGTCCACCTTCTATCTGGTTGGGGCCGTACTGACTGAGGAGGGCTGGATTAAGCTACATAGTCAATGTGTCTAAGTAATAAAACTTCGTCTGTTCTTTTTTTTTTTTTTTTCCTCTCTCTCTTTTTGTACTGGTAATCAAACCCAAGCCCTTACACTTACCAGGCAGACACTGTGTTGCTGAGCGGCATCCCTAGCCCCAATTCTCTATATATGTTATAACTTTTAAAAAAGCCTGCAGGTTGAGTAGACTGCTGGAACTTAGCGCTGTGTGGCTTTGCACTGGACAGACTGTCTCTGTGCCCTCCTGGTAAACGCTGCTTCTCTGTATCTCAGATTTTCCATGTGCTAGTAGAGATGTTCATAGCTTCTGTAGGTCCTGAGCAGAGTGCAGGGGCCCAAGTGTGACTTAATTGGCCCACACTAGAGCCCTAGGAGAAAAGCCTTCCCTTTTCAAGAACAGGTGTATCTTGAAACCGAAACCTTGGGTATTGCTGGCCCCATGCTCAGCATGCCAGGAGGCAGTGGTGGTGGCCATGATGCCCACAGTTAGAGGACAGACCTTGACATAACAGACTGATCTAGCTGGAGTGCTGGCCTTACTGGCCTCAGTGTCTCGCTGAGAAGTGTTGAGCTGGCATTCATCTGCTCTGTGGCCATCTTTGAATGAAGCGCCAGTGACTACAGAGAAAGCTGTTGATCTGGGTCATGTCTCACAGGGCTCTGAGCAGAGTTTTCACAAAAGCTGTTCACTAAGACCAGTAAGAAGGGGACAGGATTTGAGGGCATGCAGAAACCTAGCATCATGCCAGGCATGGTGGCACATGCCTGCAATCCCAGTACTCAGGAGGCTGAGGCAGGAGGATCGCTGCAAGTTTGAGACCAGTTAATAGATGAGATCAAGGCCAGCCTGCACTGCATAGTGAAATCCTGTCTCAAGAAGGCAAAAAAAGAAGAAGAAAATATTAAGCTATTGCAGAGTAATGTAAAATATCCACTGGTGACACTGGAAAGAGTTTCACAGCTGTAGCAAGTAGCTGAGTTGAGATGAACCCGGTGGTCAGATTGAATGTGGGGCTTCCCCTGCTGAATCAGGCCAGGCCAACGGAAGCACTGCTGTGAGCCATTTACCAGGTAGACTGGAAAGGAATTTTGTCTAATGAGAATACCAGTTAGCTGGGTATTTGTCTAGGGTCAGGAAGAAATAACAGCTCGTTATGTTGTTGCCTTTTTTTTTTTTTAAGTGTATTTGTTAGAGCTGTCTCTACGCAGCTCAGACTCAAAGTGATCCTCCCATTTTCAGCCTCCTAAGTGCTAGGATTACAGGCGTTGCCACCATGCTGGGACTCGGTGGCTGGCTCAGCACGCTGGGGGTGGGGCCAGCTGGGCATGTGGTTCTAAGATAGAACCTAGTCCCTGCACTTGCCTAAGCAGGCACTTGCTGCAATTTTCTCAATGCGTTCAAGAGTAAATCTGTGTCTGTTGCTCAGTAGTTTCAGCTTTTCTGTGTGGTGCTCGCTGTATTTGTTCCACGAGAGTGTATATGTTACTTAGGGTAAACCCATGCTGTAGGAGTGGACCACCCCTCTCCTCTGCCCAGGCACTCAGCAGATGGCCCCTGAGGGGCATCATCTATGTCTGACACCAGTCCTGAGCCCCCCACAGCTGCCAGGGAGTCTGGTTGTCTGTGTAGGGGCTGCCACGCTTTCTGGAATGTGGTTCCTCATTCTCGTGGAATAGTCTACCTTACAATACACCGGCGCGGGCTGTTACTTGTTCCAACTGTGTGTGAGCTCAGACATGATTATTGGCAGAACTCCGCTTAAACGAGTGTGTCCCTATAAAGTCCCAGGTGAAGTTACAAGTTTGATGAGCCCACCTTTTCGCAGAGTTACTTTAGCTTCCTAAAGCTAATTCACAACTCTTCAGTTGTGAATTTTCATTGGCTATCCTGGCCCTGGGAGGGTTTTTAATATGTATCCTCCTCTGAAGCCGTGTGGCCTTGTGGGAGGCCTTCCTAGGGTCCATTCCTGGCCCTGTGGCCTGGCCAGCTCCTGCTGCTGTGGCACGATGCCGACCCTCCACTCACTCTCCCTGTGCATGTCCTGCACGCAATCGCAGAGGCTGGGAGCTCAAAAAGCACAGTGGCGGGCTGCCCTGAGCCGAAACAGGAAACTGGACAGCAGCAGAAGAGAGCCTGAGGGCTTGCCTTGCCACCCAACAGCATCGCCTGAGAAAGCCAGGACTCAGGTGGAAGCGCGAGTCCATTCTGTGGCCTCCACCCAGGCCCAACATCCCAGCATGGAGCTTCAGGAGCTGCTCAGACCCTAGCCCAGCACTCTGCCAGCCCCCAGCTGCTTGTCAGAACCAGGCTGCAGAAGAAGGGACAAGGAGGAAGAAGTATAAAGTGGAAAAAGCACATTTCCATGACACCAACTCCTGGGGGCTCGAGGAGACCACAACCATAGGAGTGTAGCAGTGGGAGAAATGGCTCAAAGATAAGGGAGAGCGGGCAGAGGGTGATACACCCTCGCGGCAGGAGTGTGGTCTGCCCTCTCTGTGCGGCAGTGTGAAGGTAGGAAGGCTGGTGCATTTCCGCGCATACTAGCATAAGTTGTAGGGAACTGGAGGCACCCTGGATATTTAAGTGAGAGTAACCTTCAGACTCTGAAAAATAGTTATATCCCTTGAATCTGATTATTAATATTGCCACTGTAAAAAACTCTCCTAACATTTTTCCAGTTCTTCGAATTTTGAGCATGTGCTTCCATTTCTGCAAGTACATTTACAAATGGTACATTATTTCCTACTTGAGTTGATATTTCCTGTGATGTCAGTCTTGACTTTGATTTTGAACTGGTGTCTAGCCAGCTATATACAAACTGCAGAGTTAAAAGTCTGTTCTAGAAATGGCTCTTGGAGACTAGGTTCATAAGATTGGAGAAGGTCCTAAACGTGGGCATTATTCAGGTTTGCTGAGGAGCCAACGGGCTGTGAGATCAGTGGGTCATTTCCCTGGTTTCCAGGGCTTTTCCTTTTCATCCTTTTCCCCATGCAAAAGTCAGGTGAGTGCTGTCAGATTAGCAAAGGCGGGCTGTAAGGATAAGCAGACCGGACACTCTGACTGCCCGAGATCCAGAGGCAGCACTGCGTGGTTGGTTTGATGCCCGCACATTCCTTGAATCTGTATTGTACTTCGATTATTTCTGGGTCCCTAGTAGACCAGTGTAATTATGTCTGTATCTGCTGCAGGCCTCAAGTAATTATTCCCCTGCAGAACCATGTGTGGACCAAATTACCAGCTATGATCAATAAAGACTTCTGGAGTATGTGTGTGAATCCATACCAAGAAGTAACAATTCAGAGCAGAGTTTAGCCAGAACTAATTATTTTAAGTCTGAAAAAAGAATACAGTTACTGAGAATATAGATGCCCTGTTTGGGCACTGGCATACTTATTTTAGTATATGAAAAGAGTTTCTGTTGCTATGCTTTTCTTTTACTTCAACAAAAGAGAGAAAATAGTTCATGTCTGGTCATACTATTCAAGAAAGACAGGGAGTAGCTGTTCTGGTGTTTCATAATTCTAGTAGAATTTGTTCTTTCCTTTGTCTCAGAGCTTGTTCAAAAAGATTCTAAATATGAACATATAAATTCATAGAAAATGTATAAAGTGTTGAAATAACCTAATGGAAATGATGATTGTTGATTATTGATGTAATATGATCACTTTTCTTAGAAAAAAATCATATTTTCTTTAAAAATCTAAAATGCAGGCTGGCAAGATAACTCAGTGGTCTAAAGCATCTGCTTAGGCAAGCTTAGCAAGTGCAGAGACCAGAGTTTGATCCCTGGCACCACATGCTGTGCCAGCCCCTCCATCAGGGAGTGCTGAGCTGGCCACAAAAAAAAAACAACAAAAAAAACACCTAAATTACATGGCTAATTAGGATCTCAAAACATAGTAAGGACATTAAGAGAAATCATACCAAAAGAAAAGTGAGGCATCTACTCCGTGGCCTCCTAATAAGTCAGATACATTTTATCTTGTTCCATAACAGCTTCTTTCCCTACATTCTTTCCATAATCACAGAGGTGTTATAAAGAGGTTGTCAGCTGACCTTCCCTGCCTTGTCTTTGTTTTGCTTCTGGTCATTTCAGAAGTCTGTGTACTATCACGTTGGGTCCTTGTGCCATTACAACCTTAGATTTTCCAGTATTTTTAAAGGTTTACAATGGTACAAAACATAAAATGGAGTTTCACTGTTGATAGAACTTGAACTTCTGAGGGTATGCTCTGACTTCCGATCTGGTATGTAAGTTACTTTATTACTTTGCCCACTTGAGAAGAGCACTCTTCATGTGCTTGATTGGCTGAGCATGCTTGCCCCTGTCAGGTCTGTGGTGAGTAGAATGTTGCTTCATCCCAGACAGACTGGCTTTCTGCTTGCCATTGTATCTTCAGAGACTTCATTGTGGCTTTCTCTCCATGTAACCCCAGAAGCCAGGAGCTGTATGCTAGAATGAACTGCGTAGATGGAGTCAGGAAGCATGGTTCCCTCCATCTGCCTGGTAATCTCTCGAGGACGACTAACCATATATTAGTTTGAGAAAATCTAGTGATGTTCTGTGTTTTGACAAACTCCTTTTATTTTGTTTGGGTTTGAAATAACCAAATTATTTCACTGACTTTTTGGTTGGTTGTTTTTTATTTTTCACAATTCACCCTTTATTTAACAGATTTAAGAGTCAAAGACTGTCCCTCAAGCTTTTATTGAAGTGCAGTGATCTGGGATGAATTTTAGATCTTGTTAAAAGTGGCCACATCCATGGACTGCACAAAGTCCTTGAAAGCAGTGATTTGCTCTTCCAGCATATCTGTTCCTATCATTTTCCACCACACACTGTATTTGCAGCTTTTTAATTCCATACCCCACTGGAACTAATTTAGAGGAGCCCCAGACCAAGCCATCTGCTTGAATGCTCCGGACACGCTCCTCTAACTTCACCATGTCTGTTCCGTCATCCCAAGGTTTCACATCTAGCAAGATGGAATACTTGGCACCAAGTGCAGGGTTTTTGGCTTTCTTGGATTCATGTTGTGCAAGCCGTTCTTCCCTCAGCCTCTTTGCTTCTTCACTTTCCTCTTCATCATCAGAACTGAAGAGATCAATATCATCATCGTCTTTATTGTCCGCAGCTCCACTTCCGGGGCCGTCTTCCACATTGGCAGGGCCATACTTGCCTAAAGCTTTCTTCACTCCTGGCAGGCTGGCCTTTTCCTTTTCATAAGACTTGATGTGATTGTACCAACATAGCACATGGCACAAGTCTGCAGGTGGGGGGTAGGAGACCGCTTCAAAAACAGCCACATCTGCTTGTGAGGGCCCAAACCCCTTAATGTAGCTCTTGTCGGCCAGGTAATCGTTGAGCACCTGCAGACTGGCGGGGCCCTTCAGGTCTCTGAAACCCATAGCCTCAGCTGTCTGCGGGAGCTGGGCAGTGGTAGAGTGAAGAGCACAAAAGGCTGGCGCCCAGCGCTGGGAGGGAAAAAAAGGCTATTTCACTGTTGATTTCAGTTTCCTCTTAGGGGAGAGGGCCGCTCTGCTTGGTTGTGCCCTAAGCAGATCTATCCTCTTTCCTCCAGTATTTCAGTGATTGTTGGTTAACAAGGCCAATGCTTATAGGGGAGCATCTGTCCACACCCCCAAATCCTTGGTCACCAAGAACAAACAGATAAGAACAAGTAGTAGTAGCCTGGCTTTTTCAGGCTAAGTCACTACATTATGTGTTCTTTAATCTGGTTGATTTTGTCCTGATAACACAAAGGCTACCAAGAGAAAGATGAGAAACCTGACAGAGTTGAGCTAGTTAGAGATTGAGGTCAGCATTGATATGGGGGGATTTTGAAGGAAGGAACAGGGATTTGTGAGGGCAGACTGTTGACAAAGGGCTGTCCCTGTGCAGCTCAGATGTGGCGGAAGGCAGCCTGACAGCCCAGGATATGATTAATGCTGCCTCATCCTTCAGTTTTAGAACCTCTAAAATCAGGAAGCTGGCCTCAGTCTGGGGCACGCAGTGGGAAGCCCTAGAGTGGCTCCCCTATCTTTTTTTCTTTTGTTATTTAAAAAAAGTCATCACAAAAAGTTCAGAAAACAGTGAACTGAAGCAAATCTCTCCATGGCCTTGCCTTGGCCAGGGTGTCTGCTCATGTTTGTTACTGTAATCCAGGTTTTTGTTTTCTCCCCATGTGCTCTAGATTTCTTTTTTGCAGTTCTGGGAATCAAACCAGGGCCTTCTGCACCTCAGGCAGGTGCTCGCCACTGAGCCCTCTCTCAGCATCGCTTTAATCTTTATTTTGAGACAGGGTCTTGGTGAATTACGGAGTTATCTGAGTTGGGCCCGAACTCGGATCCTTATGAGCCTCTTGCCTCAGTTCCCCAGAACACTGGGATTACAGACACGAACCTCCACGTGGGCCCAGCCAAGCCCTTCCCCACTGAAGAAATACCCCAGTAAACTTGTTTTGGATTGGACATCCTGCTGAGCGTTGCTGCTTGTCCCTCTCCCCTCTGTGCTCACTGTCTGTATGTCAGTTGTGATTTTGTCCTTGTAGCATTCCTTCACAGTCCTCACAGTGGCCTCTCTGTGGGGCAGTTCCACACCCGGTGGTGATTAGCAAGACTGCGCACACCATGTAACTGTTAAACACACTTTTTTAAAGCAACTTCCTTCTGTTGAGTTTAGCTTCTTTCAACTACTGTTACACATTTTTCTCCAAATTCCCGTCTTCCTGTTTTGTATGTTCGTTTTGAGGATTGGTGAAGAGCAGGTGGTGATTGATCTTGTTTTAGGCACTGTCCTCATTGCTGGGGAAGAACACCTGCCACCCAGGAGTTAAAAGAGGAGAGCTTTGCTTTAGTTCACAGTCTGTAGAGGTTCTAACCCAGTCAGCTGGTTGCAGGGCAGCATGGCACAGGGAGCGGCAGGCCAGAGCAGGATGCAGTAGCCTCCCTTTCCCTTTATTCCGTCCAGGCTGCATGCCCACAGGTTGGCCCACCCACACACCCAGGGCAGCCTTTTCTTATCATCCACACCCAGAACTACACCAAACCAATCCAGTCACCACACCCTTAATCCAGTACCCCACATCCTGGATCTAACCACAGCCCAGAAGCCCCACCTCTAGGTACACAAGGCTGCAGGGAGGTCTAGACTTAAGCCATGACATACTTCAGGGCTGAGCATGTCTGTCTGTCTGTCTGTCTGTCCTCAGTGGTGAAAGCGGTGCTGGGAAGACCGTTGCTGCGAAGTACATCATGAGCTATATCTCGAGGGTGTCAGGAGGAGGCCCCAAGGTCCAGGTAAGCTGCCCTGATGTGACCCAGTGTGAGAGAATTCCCACTGGCTGTGTATCTGCCTCTCTATCCATGCATTTATCTTCAATTTGCTATTTAAAAATGAATGTTTCTTCCACAGAAAAGTTCTATGACCAAGAAAATAGGAAATTTGCAAATACACAAATAGCATATTTTGGCAAGCTTAGTGTGTAAGAAGCTCCACCAGTCTGAGTGCTGGGATTACTGAAGTGCCCACCACAGCTGGCAGGATAATTTTATTGGTCAGTTGATTGCAGACAGTTTTGATAAGTCACCTAGGCTGGCTTCAAATTTGTATTTCTCCGGCCTCCTCTCCCCGGTAGCTAGGTGTATAGGCCTGTGCCACCACATTCAGTTTTTAATTTATCCTTCAGAGATGGTGAAATGTATGTAGAATTCATCATTTACAAAGATGCTTGTGGCATTTTTTGGTAATGGAAAAGACTGGAAATAAGTGCTCATCCAGTGAAATAGGTTCTATCTATTATAAGACATTATTACACAGCTCTATAAAGGGTTTCCTGTGCTGATGGGGAATGATCTTGAGATAGATATTGATCACCAAAAGCAAGGCTTGGAACACTGATGTCATACGCTTTTGTTTGAATGGCTGTATGCTGCGTGGGCCTTGTGACTACGATTGTCTTCAGTGGGAACTTGGGCATGTGGTGGGACCTCTCTGTCACTTTGCACGTGCTTAGGTGGTAGATCATATGAATAAGTTGTCAATGGAAGAAATTCATACAAGTTTTAAAAGAATGGGAAAGGAAAAAAGAGAAAAGAAAGAAAAATTGATAGTTGAAAGGAAACTTGAGAAAAGGAGAGAGCTGAGAGAACGAGGATTCTTGAGAGGTAGAAAGATAAGAGTCAAGAGCTGGGTGTGGTGGTGCATACCTACAGTCCCAGCCCTCAGGAGGCTGAGGCAGGAGGATCCCTATGAGTTCCAGGTCAGCCTCCGCTATGTAATGGGTTCAAGACCAGCCTGCACTACAGAGTGAGACCCTGGCTCAAAAAAAGAAAAGCAAATAGGAAGAGGTATCAGGACTGGCAAACCAGAGACCTATAGGGTCAGGAAGGGAGGCGCTGGGTGAGTCCTCTGCGAGTTCTCAGACCCAGCATTTGGCAGCAGGAGCAGCTCCCCCACAGCAGGGAAGGGCCTCCCACTGCGAAGGGCCAGGAGATGGCGACAGGGCTCAGACACCCAGGCTGGCCGAAGCCATGCACTCATTATGGAAGGCAAGGAAGTTGACATTTTTTAACTGTAGCTCATGTCCCACGGTAGAACAGCCCTAAAATTAGAATTGTTTAGTAAGACATGTTATCACCAAGGTCAGCTGCATATATTTTAAAAGGCATCTTAAGATGCTGTTTTGGCTCTGTCTGCTATTAAATAGTGCTCTGTCATGGCCTGATGAATGGGAGAGTTTTTATTAGAGAGGAGAAAAGCTCAGCATGGTGCTGGACACTTGTAACCCCAGCACTGTAGAAAGCCTAAGCAAGGGGACCGAAAATTTGAGACCAGCCTGAGCAACTCCACAGTTTAGTAAGCCCTGTCTCAAGCATAAAAATTTTTAAAACTCTGTTTGATGTAGCTCAGTGTGGAGGCCCCAAGTCTAATCCTAGGTACTGCCAATAATAATAATAGGAGGAGGAAAGGGAAGAGTCACAAGAGCATCTCTTCCTAAGAGACACTTGGGAAGTACAGCACATCTGGCCATCAGACAGGTGTATAGGACCTTAGTGAGGATCCCAAAAAGCCTCGACAAAGAAGAGTAAGGTTTATGCAGAGAGGAGCAGCTGGAAGCCCTGTGATGTGCAGAAAGACCCGTGCTCGCCCGTGATGGGGTGGTGCCGAGGAGGGGCGGTCTCTGCCTGCATCAAGGGTCTGTGCCACCCCCAGCCCCATCTGCCTGCGCCTGTGGCCCGGCAGGCAGACTACACATGGTTAATGTTGACTCTTCCTGTTTTCCTTTGAGGACAGTCATACAAAGCTCTTGGCTTTGAATTAGTCAGTAGCTCAGGAGCACCCGCCAGACAACTTGTTATTTCTGGAGCCTGTGACTGTAGCATGTGAATAATTACGAGCACAGGCTGACTCACTGCAGGAGGAGCACCGGCCTCGAATGCTGTCGGGTGCACTGCCCATGGCCACCGTATGCTTTGCACACTGTTAGGGCCAGCACAGAATAGGGCTGGCAGTATAGCTCAGCGGCATAAGTGTCTGCCTGGCAAGTGCAAGGTCCTGAGTTCTCTGGTACTGCCCCCAAAAACTGGAAACCAAATGCTCCCTCTGCAGTCCCCCTGTGCTCTCGGAGTAGACCATGCTGATATAACCAACACCACCGGGGAATGGGTTAGAAATACGGATTCTTGGGCCCCACCCCAGGCCCTAAATCCACATCTGCATTTGCACAAGGTCCCCAGGTGACTCAAGGGCTCTGAAGTTTGAGAAGTACCCAGTTATGTTTCCATGGCCTTGTTTGGGGAAGCCGACTGATTTCCCACAGGGTAACTCCTGTTTATGGCGCAGCAGGTGGGGTGCCATGGACCTGTAGTGACAGTGGCAGCTCTGGGGAGAACAGCAGGAGCAACCTTTGGTGCTTCTCCTCGCTGTGGCGTCTGTCCGGATGTCTCCCCAGAGCCTCATGTCATGATACGTGGGGCTTCTTCAGTTGTGGCTAGATCTAGAGTGCATGGCTGCTCATGGTGCAGAGCTGGGGCTAGGGGTGCATGATCGCTGTCAGCCCAGCGATTGGCTTGGCGCCTCCTGAGTCCGGTAGCCTGGATACAGTGTGAGGGATGGAAAGAAGTTTGTTTTGCCTCTTGCTTGCTTTGCTGCCTCCTGCCCGCCATGGGCTGCTCCTCCTCTGGTTTGTCCCTGTGCGTGGCCACCCTGCCCTGGAGCCAGCCAATTATGCACTGACCCCTCTACAAACTATGAGCCAGATGAACCTTTCCCTTTAACTTTGGGAGTTGGCTGTTTGGTCTCAGCAGTGATAGAAAAGTAACTAAGAGACCTCTTTCCCTTGATGTGACCACCCCGCCCCCAGGCACACAGAGGTGCAGGGTGGAGACGCAGGATGGGCACTTTTGTTTTCTTTTGTTCTGGGAATCAAATCTAGGACCTTCACATGGGGCTAAAATCCCCAGCTTTTTTGTTTTATTGAAAGGCTGAATCTCACTGAATCCCTAGGGAGCTGAGTCTGGGCTCACACTTGGGATCCTCTTGCCTCAGCCTCTGGGAGTGCTGGGATCACAGGTGCACACCTCCACAGCTGGCTCTGCTGACAGCACACTGGCCCAGGGGTCCCAAATCAAGCCGGGGTGCATGAAAGACCCCTTCGCACAACCCTATCAGCAACTGTGAAGAACCAATTCTTCCAGGCCCCCAGGACACTTGAGGGGTGCCACCCTCCCAGGTGGGGAGCAGGTCTTGGAGAGGGGTGTCCATGCCTTCTGATCCTGTCTTTCCTGCCACAGCACGTGAAGGACATCATTCTGCAGTCCAACCCCCTGCTGGAGGCCTTCGGGAATGCCAAGACGGTCCGTAACAACAATTCCAGCCGATTTGTAAGTCTGCTCTCATGGTCACCGGGCCTCTGCGCCCCAGAGGCCTGGGTGCAGCTGTCCAGTTGTCAGGAGGCCTCTGGCCAGTGTTCATTTTCCCACAGTGTGACCCGCTCTTCCTTTGTCCTTTGCTGAGTCATTTGGAGCCAGATGCACACGAGTACACCCCCTGAGTGAGGCAAACCAGAGTGCTGGAGGTGGCCATGTGGGTCTGGCTATTCCCAGGAGCAGAGGCACAGACACAGGCCAGGCAGCAGGTGTCCCAGGGTGGGCACTGTCTAGCAACCAACATGACCTTTAGAGCCTGCATAGTGGGCAGCACGGGTGCCCTGACCCCAGTACCATGTACCCCTTTGTGAGCACTCATTGCCCAACACCCCCAGGTGACAGCGTCCCAGCCCTCGGACCTGGCCACCCACCGTCCCACCTAAGGGCCAGGGGAGAATGGTGTTCCAAGTGCCATCTCACTCGTTTTCTGCCTCGTGCCTTCTGGCACACAGATTGGAAAACAGGCGAGGATGAATATGAAAGTGGTCCCTTATTTGAGAAGCTGAACTTCCAGAGAAACAAATGCTTGCCCAGTAGCCTGGGCGGCGATAGACTTCACATCTTACCACAGCTTATGTCTGGCACCACCACACACAAGAAGCCATCTGTGAGGCTGGTCTGGGCTGTTTTTAAATAAATAGTAGGGAAAAGTATTTATCTTTCACTCTTTATTTTGGAAGCAAGTCTCTGTCCTAGAGGCCTCTGCTCCTGTGTGAGGATTGCCAGCCCCAGACAGGTGGCGATGGCCACACCTACCTGGCTCTCCTTGTTCCAGGAGGTAGGAATTATTTATTCATTTGTTCAGCTCACAGTTCAGTGCCTAGGGTGTTTTATCTGGAAGTTTCTAGGCAGTGAAATAAGAGCAAAAATGAAGGCTCATTTTCCAGTTGACCTTTTTCCTAACTGTCATTGTAAATCTACCTGGTAAAAATAGATTCTACAAATTTATTTATCCAGCTGCCTGCCTCTTTACCTTCCTTGAAGAGCAGAAAGTTTACCAAATAAATTGTTCTTTATCCTTAGAGGATATTTAAGTCAATTTTCTATAAATACTGAAAACCCCAGCATTCATTATTTATCTGATTATAAGATTTCATACAACACTAGTGGAAAGGTAGAACAATATATACACAGGCGCTCTCTCTCTCTCTCTCTCTCTCTCTCTCTCTCTGTCTCTATGTGGGTCTGTCTGTCTCTTTCTTGTGTGTGTCTCTGTCTCTATGTGTGGGTCTGTCTGTCTCTCTCTCTGTCACATCTAATGGCATAAAAAGATACCCACTAATAATGACAGAAATGTGAATTTTAAAAATATATCATTTTACAATTTGTGATAGCAAAATCTTGGAAACAACCAAGATGTCCATCACATGAGGAATGGTTGAAAAAAGATGTGGTATTTCTATGTAATGGAGTATTACTCAGCTATTAAGAATGATAAGCTTGAAGCATTTATACTGAAGTGGATGCCACTTGAACATATACTCATAAGTGAAATAAACCAGACACACATGTGTAAATATCGTATAGTCTCCCTAGTATAAGAAGCGAAAAGCAGAAATACAAAGGGAAACGTACAACAACAACTAGAAACAATTGAGTCAGATAAGGCAAAGTGAATGGCATATGCTGCAGGATACTAATCAGCTTTTCTTCTGGATGGTTAACAACCTAAGTTCACAGATCAAAATTGGAGAAACAGAAGAGCCACAAGGCCAGCCAACATTTTGGCCCTAGCCTTTCAAGGTCAGCGAAGACTCAGGACATAGGAAAACCTGTACTGCAACATCATGAAACTCAGTTGAGCTCCAAATTTTCTGAACAAGGACATTATGGAGCCACAGAGGAAAGAGATCAAAGTTCTATAGTGTGCCTGGGGAAAGTCACATGGAGAGAAAACTTTCTCTCAGGCTCTCACAGAGAGCAAACTGGGCCGTGACCTATCCACTTGGATGACACAGACAAAGGATCTACAGAATAATGTACAGGACTATAAGATAAACCCTGAGGGGATTTCACTGACCACATAAGAAACATAAAGTACATGTGTTGGTATATAAGTCTTGCTCTATCTAGGTCTTAACCATCCAGCAGAAAAGTATAAAAATGAAGTATACATCACAGGGCCATAATATTAAGCTGAGCTGTAAATGGCTATGGTCAACAACTTCTTCGGATAACTCACTATTGTTGTGGAATGCTGGACTGTGTTGGATTGTGTCGTCAAGTTCAGGCACCTAAATTAGTTGAATGACAATGGAGTGCCCATCTTTGACAGGTGTAGACAAAGGAAGGAGTATAGAAAGGAAGAATCATGATGTGTGTGTATGGACAGTACAGTTGGGATAGATAACGCCGTGCTTCTACATAATTCTGTGAGAGGCAAGATTTGCACTAATGGTGGTTGGACAGGATATTATGTTGGCTTCTAGTACTATGGACAACCACTAGGAAAATAACAAGGTAGAAAGTATTAATTATTGAATCTTTGATGTAATCCAGGTATAAAAAATAAGATATGCAAACAGCTATACTCTCTTAATTTACTGATAAGAGACATATGGTATAATAATGTCTGTAAGTATAATACCATATATGCACCTTCTATAATACAAAAACATTATGAAAACAGTTTGCAATGTATTAATTTATCAAATCCATCTTGTCAAGGTATCTTAAAAGTGTCTCATTGATATTTGTACTTCAGTAAAATAAAAATTAAAACAAATACATCATTTTTTGGCTGTCAGATGGACAAACCTGAAGGAGATTGATCATCTAAGTGCTGTTGATTGAAGACACACATTTTCCCAGAGAGCAATTTGACAATTTCTGGAAAGTAGGGGCAGGGGATTCCTGAGATCAGACCCAGTGCTGAGCATGAGCTCTGCCCCTAGTGTTGCCCTGGGTATTTTTATTAAAATTTAAAGTTCTCAATGTCTTCAACCCAACCATATTTTTGTATAAATTCTCCAAGTGTCTTGTTGAATAACAACTTAAGATATCTATAATTTAGTATTAAGATTTTTGAAAAGGCTATAATACAGTATTTACAGTATAGTGCCATTTTTATTTTACTTTATACATTTTTTGAATTTATGTATTTTTCACAGGGTCTCACTACGCAGCTCGGACTCTAGTGCTCCTCCTGCTTTCAGCCTCCCTAGCGCTGGTCACAGGCGCGCACAACCATGCCCAACTCTGTTGCCGGCTCAGCGTGCCTGGGGCGGGGCTGGCAGGGCATTTTTATCTTAGAATGTGTACAGTTATATAAGACATATTGTGGCTGTAAATCAGGATGCACTGTCACAGTGATTATCTAGCATGTGGATATGGAAGGGCCCTCAAGGGGAGGCTAAGAGTAATTTCATTTTAAAAACCGGTGTATGTTTAATCATAAAAACTTATATATAATTTTAACTTTACAACCCTTTTTATTTTTTATATTTTCTTTATATGTTTTATTCATTTTGATTAGAGAAAAAGATAAAATAGCAAGGAAACAGTTTCAGAGCAGGTTAGTAGGACAGTTATAATACTTAATACATTGCATTTTGTTGTCTTTGTAGTAGTTCCTAGTACAAGATGCAGACATGATATCTTATCTAAATACTGTTAGTTCTGAACCTTCCTCTCATTGAACTAAGAGAAAGTAGCTGTATATCTGTCCTAACTATCTTGTACATACATACATATACAATATGTATTTGCATATATACACATATTTTTCCACTACAAATTATAACCCTTTTTAAATTAAGCTATGAAATATTTGAAGCAGTATTTTAAGATAACGCAATAAATACCTGTTTACCTAGTGCTCAGGTTAAGATACAGAATGTTGCCTAAATGGAAGCTTCCTTCCATTTAGTGTTCAGATTACAACACTGTGCTCTTTCTCTGACTGGCCCCATCTGTCCCTCCCGCTGCTGTGTCACAGTCCTAAACATCTGGATCTCTTGTTAGGAGTTTTAGCCTGGATGTGACAGCTCGGAACTGGGCATCGATGCTATAGCATATCAGAGCAGCGGCTCTTGGCCTGGCTGCGTGTAAGAATTTCTGGCCCTTTTGGAAACCCTACAGATCTGACCAAGGCAAACACACAAAGGGCTTTGCTTGTCCTTAGTAAGCTCCTGTCCGGTCCAGCCTGAGGCCAGGATACTGAGTCATGTGTTTGAGTTTTGTGCTGTTAAATGTGAGCTCAGTGAGCGGCCAGCTCCAGGTTGAAGCTTAGGCCCACCCCACACCTCCCCAACAAGGTTTTCATCCTTTAAATGCACCCTCCTGGGCCTTGAGAAAGCTGCATTTCTGAGCCTCAGGAAGAACCACATTTTGAGGAGAAAGTGCAGTGGGCATCAAGGCATCCTCTAATGCCTTTTCCTGCTCGTGCCAGGACTGTGCTCCTCCGGGCAGCCGTCCACAAAGCAGCGTGAGGAGTGGCGGTAGGTATGCCCCAGGCCCATGAAGAGGTGCAGGGACCGACTCATCAGGAAATGTTTTTATGTCAGACAAGCATCTTAGTTGTCCATGGGTGGAGGAGACTGACCACTCTAGCTCAACACCTGGAGATAAGTCCTCCATGAGGGCCATTTGTGTCCCCTGTTGGGGGGTGCAGCCCTGGAACTCCTTGGGGCAGCCTGGGAACTCGGCGGCTTCGCACCTTCCCAAGAGCGCCTCCTCCCAGAGGGAGCGGCCAAGAAACGTTGCAGGGCCTGTTTAGTGTGGCTGGAGGGGCTGGGTGTCTCTTGGTGTGGAATCATGGGATCCACAGAAGCTTGGGTTATTGTTGCATAAGAAAAAAAATGAGGAAGTGTGGCCCAGAACCAGGAGTAACTCAAAATGTGTTACACTGATGAACTTCCTTGAATTATTTGCTCTATTCAAAGGCAGTTGGGCTGTTTCTGTTTTACCAGCCACTCACGGAACTCCCTAACTTTCTTATAGGGAAAATACTTTGAAATCCAGTTCAGCCCAGGTGGGGAGCCAGATGGTGGGAAGATCTCCAACTTCCTTCTCGAGAAGTCCAGGGTGGTGATGAGGAACCCTGGGGAGCGAAGTTTCCACATCTTCTACCAGGTTTTCCTTTATACTTTTTCTTTCCTACTTGATATTACTTCTTCATATTATTTATTATATTTTTTAATTAATTGGTAAAGGGTCTCACTATGCAGCTCAGACTTGTAGTGATCCTCCTATAAACCTTCCCAGCACTGGGATTACAGGCATGTGCCACCACACCCAATTTCAGAGCCAGCAGAACACACCTAGGATTCCAGGGCCAGCACAGCATGCAGTACAGGGGATCGAACCTAGGTCTTTGTACTTGCCAGGCAGGTGCATAGACTGCACCTATCTCCAAGCTATCTCCCCAGCCCCTCCATGTTGTTTTCAAATGCAGTTTTAGACATTGTGCTCTACCAAGCCAAGGAGGGCTTGCCACTGCACCAGGGCAAATCACCGTGCAGGCAGCATGAGACAATCCCTATACTAGAGGGGAATATCTTCTTATTAGTGACAAGTCCCCACAAGTTAAATAATTAAGACATTACTTCAGAACAAAAGGAGCAGAGAGTCTTTGCCAAGTAGGAATTCACATGGGGAGACCAGGGCTGGGTGGTCAGGGAGGAGGAGATGCTAAGGAGGACACATTCCTGGAAGAGAATGGGGGCACAGTGGTCAGGGTCCAGACCACAGCAGGTATCAGCACAGATGGGTGGCTGGAGGGTGGATGACTGGCATAGCTTAGGGCAGTGCTGGCCAGCCTTTCAGAGCCCATTGTGGCTCATGGGCCATGGTTTGCCACCACTGGCTTGGGGGCTTTAACACTAGCCCAGCAAGTGTCCACTTGGGAGCCAGGGAGAGTTTGGGGCACTAGCAGTGTACAGGATGCCTCAGAGGTACATGCCTGAAAAGTATTGTACGTATTTTTTTTTTTTTAAATGCCATATTCAGATTTTTAATGTTTAGGTTTCTTTATGTATGTTTTCTTATCAGGGATCCATGTTAGAATTTTCCTGAAGGTTGGCCAGGTGACTATTTCTGTTTGGTTTGGTTTTCAGTTTGAAAGCTACTGGATTAAAAGGGAGCTGAAATGTGGCAGTAGTGTCAGTCTGTGCAGCTATACAGACTTCTCCGACAATATCAGATAATTCTCATAGTTGATAGCTGTTAGCTGAAAAGTACATATGGGGCCAAAAGTTCCTGTGAATCCTGTAATGCTTTAAATTGTTTTAATCAAAGCAGATACATGAGTGAATGAAATAAGCTGTGTGTATCACATAATACAGAACACCAGACAGAAGCATCCCATGGGTGGCAGGGCCCTCAGTGCTTTCTGGCAGTCCTAGACTTGTAGGTCAGGGACCTGTAGTGCAAGACTCTGGCATAAAAGAAATGATGGAAGCTGCAAGATAGACAAGAGGAAGCAGCTCCTGGGTCGAGGCCTGGGCCACCTCCCTGTCCTGGATGAAGAGCAGGAGTGGCATGTGAGAAGGGAGCCCTGCTTCCTGGCTTGTCCCCAGAGCCAGGCATAGCCTCGGGGATAGATTTGGGGGGCTGGGTCCTGCCTTGTCCCCAGCGCCCAGGGCAGCCTTAGGACTGGATCAAACACTCCAGGCTCATGGGCAAAGGGTGGCTGTTGGCTGGACACTGGGCCAAAGAGTTAGGCATTGGCATGTAGGGAAAGGAGGAGGTGAATACAGGTGGCTAAATCATGAGGAAGTAGATGGCGCAGCTGGAAGAATTCATAGATGAGCTTCCAGCAGAGATAGGCAGCAGTAGTGTGGCTGTAGACAGAAGACCTGGAGAGAAGCCTGCCTGGAAATGCGAGGGAGAGGGATGTGTGCAGGAGGAACGTTCTTCAGACAAAAAGGAAACGAAGGAATGGTACTGAGTGATTTTCTGTAGAAAGGGAGAAAGGTGAGGAATGTCTCCAGGTGACCTAGAACTTAGTAGTGCAGATGCAGCTCCCTGTCTGGTCAGGGGTCCAGGCTGGGAGGAGGACTGGGCACTGGGGGAGCCTCAAGACTGACCGTATTTCGCTAAATACTACTGGGTCAGGGCTGTGGTATGCTGGGGTCGTCCTTCAGGGGCTGAGTGCATCCCTCCCAGCCTCTGCAGGGTTTCTCTTGAGGTTAAACCTGGTGGGTGGATCCACACCCTGGGCATCAGCACACCCTGCAGACCAGCTGCTTTCTCCCAGGGTTGGCTCCAGAGCCTTTTCCAGCACGCCACTGGCCAGAACCCTTCCAGAGGGTTTTGTCCAGGCCTGAGGCAGGAGGTGGGACTAAAACTGAAAGCCAGGGGATAGCCAGTGGACCAGGAGGCTTCCGGGCACTGCAATGCAGGACCCAGAGTAGTTACAAACACCCTGTAGTAAGGCACAAGGAGCAGCCAGCTCCCTCTAAGAAGCCACGACTGAGCTGGGCAGAAGGGAAGTAGCATGATGCTTTCTCTGCAGAGTGTTCACAGGTACAGCGGGTCACTTCCTGTCCCCTGGCAGAGAATACCTCGCAGATCTTATCAGAATCAGAACTTGCCAAGATGGTGTGAAGTGTGTGGACTCTCCCAAGCCACTTCCTTTATTTGGAGGCTGGGCCTACCCATGAGTTTAGAAAGCAGGGCTCAGAAGCCCTCCCTGCCCAGGCACAGGTACAGCAGCGGCAGGAACTCCAGGGAGACTGGGTGCTCCAGGTCGAGTTCACACTGTGTTCTCTGGCTGCAGCTGATTGAGGGCGCCTCTGCAGAGCAGAAACACAGCCTGGGGGTCACCAGCATGGACTATTACTACTATCTGAGCCTCTCAGGCTCCTACAAGGTTGACGACATCGATGACAAGCGGGACTTCCAGGAAACCCTGGTGAGTGCAAGCTCTGGGTCAGCAGGAGCTTGCTGAGTCGCTCAGGCTGGACTCAAATTTTCGATCCTCCTGCCTCTGCCTCCTGAGTGACTGAGATGATAGGCATGCACATCCTTTTAATCAGTTATAGAAATTTGGGAACACTTGAGTCTTTTCCTACAACTCCCCTCTCTATCCTCTCTTTGCTTCTTTGCACCTGGATACCTCCAGGTTAAAGGACAGTCCTCTTGCTCACACTGTTTTCACGTTATGCACGCCCACCTACAGACTGTGCAGCTAGTCGGATAACGGCATTTACATCACTTCCATGGTCCTCTGGGAGAGCCCCAGCTGGGCTCTTCCCCCTGCCAGGCCCAGGTCTAAGAGGGACCTGTGACCATGAAGGGAGCTGTTTGTGATCTCAAGGGACAGGATGTTCAGATGGTGTCCTGGTCCCCAGACTGCTCCTCCTTAAAGGCACCAGGAAAGCCTGTGTGCTGGTCCAGGTGCCTCTATTCTACCTCAGGATACAGATCTCCAAGCTGCTTTTACCAAATTTAATAGACCCCAGAGGCTCTGCTTTCTAATGAATGGCACACACTCTGTGACTCCAGCTCCACCTGTGCTCTGGCATATCTCCCCCATGAGTTGTGAGGCTGCTGGCCGGTGTGTGGAAATCTTCATCTCTGTTCCAGCACGCCATGAACGTGATCGGCATCTTTGCAGAAGAGCAGACTCTGGTGCTACAGATTGTGGCCGGGATTCTCCACCTGGGCAACATCAGCTTCAAGGAAGTGGGCAACTATGCAGCCGTGGAGAGTGAAGAGTGTGCGTAGAGGGGCCCTGTTGGGGGCGGGCACAAGGGAGCTGCCCCAGCCAGCGCGTGGCCTGGCCTGTATGTATCTTGGTGGGTGTGCTGGGAAGAGGTGAAAAGTCTCGGTGTCCCATGTGGCACAGCAACGTGGCCTTAGGAAAGGAGGCACCTTTTCTGTGCTCCTGCCCCTTGCCACTGCCACAGCCCATCCTGCATGCCCTGGCAGGATTGCACGTTGAGGTTGAAAGACAAAGATACAGTGATGAAGAGGGCTTAAAGGATTCTGAATGAATCCTTCACTGTGGCTGGCCTCCCTGGGTCTGATGTGCATTTCCCTGACAGTTCTAAAGCTAGCACTAGAGTATCTGTCCACAGAGAAAGCTCATGGTTTTCACTTTGCCGTGTGGGTTGGATCAGACGAGATTTCTAAGCACGGAGAAAAGTGGGCTTGAACTGTGCGGCCATGTGGCCATTAATGACTACCCATCAGTTCAGCTCCACAAGACCTGAGTGCGCACCTCCTGACAGCAGAAATGGGCAGTGCCCAGTGCCTGCCGTGATTTGCCACAAGCACCACAATGTATGCCTCCAGCTCCCTGGCAGGGGCTGCCTTCCAGGTGGTTCTCGGAACCCACACATCCTCTACCCACCCAGGAAGGCATTTCTTCCTTTCTCAGCATTCTTCAGGGATGACAGATTTAGATGCTCAGTAATAAATAGTATCCCACTTATTGCTGACAAGGCACTGGAACATTTCCATTCCAAATAAGGATTCTTTTTAATGGTTTTTTTTGTTTTGTTTTGTTTTCTTTTCTCATAAAAGAAGGAAGTTGTGCTAGTGCCTAACATTTTTCTGATAAAGACAAATTACATTTACCAGGGAAGGGGGGTAGAAAACGGTAAGTATATATCTATACTGCCTAGAAACACAGCCTAGTAATCATGGTAAGATAATGTTTGCAGACTTTATGGACTTCCACCTGACAGCACGTTCACGTCAGTGTCCAGTGGAACCACTTGGACATAACCAGTGTTAGTGGCTCTGTAACCCGTGGATTTGTAGTATCTGTGGAATTAGGCCAGATGCCTCTTGCCTGCCAGGCAATAAAGCCTCCCTTGTCTGTGTGCCTGAGAATAATCATGGCACATCCAGCAAGCGTGCCCCTGCTCTTGACATCAGGGGTCCGTAGCCACTGCTGTAGGATGATTAAGGCCCAGACTAGCAGCACTTGAGGGTTGCCCAGCCAGACATGATAGAGGTTGCCCAGCAGTGGAGCTAAGCTGGAAGCCACACAGACCTCGGGGAGTTCTGCAGCTCCCAGAAGTTTGCTTCTACCAGTTCTGATTTCCATTTGCTTGCCCGTGGATTAAGATGGTCGCTGTGGGTGGCCCCTGAAGATCCTTTCTTTCATCACCCAGAAGCAGGGCTGCGTGTTCCGATCACCCATTCTTTCCTGTTCTTTCCCCAAGTTTGTGGGAGAGCTGTGACACGGTGTCCTATGGTTGACACAGAGTTGTCGTAGCTCACATGGTTTTCTGTCAGTTCCTAAAGACGCGACCGTCTTATAGCTCCATAGCTTCCCATTTCTTGGCTGCCTCTGGTATTTTTTTGTTTGTTTGTTTGTTTGTTTGGTGGTACTAGGGATCAAATTCAGGACCTTACACTTGCCAAGCAAGCACTTATTCCACTGAGTTGTTTTTTTTTTTTTTTTAAACATGTTCCTTTGTTGTCAGATGTCTAGAAGATTCTGACTCTCTGGTGTTCTGAGTGACCACTACAGAGACAGATGACCTTGGTTATGTCGTCTTGCTCATTTTGAGTGGAGTGTTCATATAGAGGGCAGTGCTGCCTGTGTTGTTGGTGATCAAAGAAAGCATATCACTTTAGCTACCTTAAATAGGACAGCTAGCCTCTGAAGTAAGATAGCCATTTATCTCCCTAACAAATGGAGAAAGAAAGATGTTAGACGTTAGTCAATCTTTTATGTTGCTGGGAAGCCAATCAGATTTCAGTTCAGACATTTGTGTGGCTGCCATCAGTATAATAAAGGGGCATGCTTTGGGAGAACAGTTTTGCTTGAAAGGTATTAAATATCAGAGAGATAAAATTAAAGATCACAAAGATAATGACATCTAAAATAAAAATGCCATTGAAGGGAACAAGGCTATTTTAATAATAAAGAGGAATAAAATGCACAAATAGTAGTTCCTTTTCTTTGCCCCACACTTAGGGGATTACAGATGAGCCATATTCACCTTGCCATTTGTTTTTTTTTGTTTTTTCTTTTTTTGTCTTTTTGAGTCAGGGTCTCACTATGCAGTTCAGGCTGGCCTTAAGCTCACTTTGTAGCTCAGGCTGGTCTCGAACTCACAGCAATCCTCCTGCCTCAGCCTCCCGAGTGCTGGGATTACAGGCATGCGCCACCAAGCCCAGCTGCCATTTGTTTTTACAACTTCTTTTTTCTTTTTTGTGAAAGCAGGGATTGAACCCAGGTCCTTGCGCTTGCCAGGGATGCGCTTATTCTACTGAGCCATCTCCCTAGCCCTGCTGTTTGTTTTTAAACTGTAAGCAAGGAACTTTCTGTTCTATACCTTCTTGGTTTTCCTGTCTTCCCTACAGTTCAAATGTGAATAGAAAAATTAAGCCTAACTTTGCCCTCACTTAATGCAGTAGCACGAACCTATCTTCATCACTTGCTGAAACATTACTTTTTAGTGGATTGTTTTACATGGCTCTCTATCTCTAGATCAGAGTTGTCACCCCCCCCATTTTTAAATTAATCGTCCCTTCCCTCCTCAGCTTCCCCCGGCCACCAGGGTCTGGTCGGTGCTCTTAGCGGCTGCAGGCTATGGTGCACACTCATGGAAATGCACAACGTGAAGGAAGACGTCTGAGCAGCCCTATAATTTCTGTACCACAGTGGCCACAAGAATATATGAGGCCCTAAAAGCTGGTGGTTGCAAACCATGGCATGAGTTTCCCCCACCCAGGGGCCTTGCCACCCCTCTGGCTGGCCTACCTGTTCCGCTGTGTAGGGCGCTGATTGCTGGCCAGTGTCCCTGGGTTTTGAGTACCTGTAGCCCTTGGGCTCTGCCTGCTCAGGGGAAGCACAGCCACTGGAGGTGTGGCTGTGTCTTTGATAGTCTCTCCTGTCTGTTTTAGTGTTTTTTGTTTTTCTTTTTTAAAATTTTATTTTAAAGAAAAACAGTTTTAAAGCACGATAGTAGGAAAATAGCAGTGATGAATGCATTATATATTGTTGTCTTTAAATTATTCCAGAGCACAAGAGATAGGCACTTAATTGTTCAAGCAATATTAGCACAAGCCTTTCTTTTGGATGAGTTAAGAGAAAGTAATGGTATAAGTGTCGTGTGTGTGTGTGTGTGTGTGTGTGTGTGTGTGCGCGCGCGCGCATGCGTGCGCGTGCGCATGTGGGTTTGCTTTTCCCTCCTTTTTGCTTTTCTCCCACCTGTTTCCCTTTCTTTTGAACAGGACTCTGAGCCCTACTATTGTACTTTTTAACTGAGCTCATGATATAAACAGTTCTAGCAGGTAGCTGTGCCCCCATTTTGGCCTGGTTAGCAATTTGGGAGGATTTTGTTTTCACAAAACGAGTAAAGTAGAGGCTGACTGCTCATGGTGTAAAACTACTGTTGGCTCCCATGGATGTGGAACAGAGCAAGGTAGGCAGCACCAGTGACAGGCTGGCCTCCCTGAAGCTGGTGGGACCAGCCTCTTAGATCGGGACACTGTGGCTAGCTTCTCTGGCTCTCCCAGCAGCCCTACTTCTGTGCTTCTGCTGTGCAAGAGGAGTTATAGTTCAGCAGAAGACACATCCGCCTTCCTGGGCCTGGGGTTAGAAGGGTATCAGGCCTGGGCCCATTAGGTCTGGCTTGCAGATCAGCAGTGTCTTTGTGAGCCTGCTGGAGAGCTTGAACACTGCACTGTGGCTCTGTGCTTCTCAGACTGCGTTCACTGCTGCTGCTCCTCAGAAGCTCTGTCCTGAAAAATGCCAGCCTATCCCAACCTGGTGCCATCTGTACAGTTCAAGCCAATTGCCCTTTCCGACCTTTTAGCGTCACCACAGGGTCTTTAGCACAGTCCTGTCACCAAAGCTTCGGTAAAGCTTCAGTTAGAGAAAGGAGACTAATTGGCAGGCTCAGAGCTTTGATTTGAGCTCAGAATCTTTCATACTGGAAGAACCCCAGCATTCTTTCATAGCCAAGAACAGTGACCTGTATTCCTGCTAGAACATTTTGACCAGGAGTCAAGAAAACCTCATCGAGCTGTAGCCCAGCTTTTCTCTGGTAAGTTTTAGGGCCTGAAATCAAGTTGCCCAGGCCCGAAAACCCACCAGAGACCACACATGACCCTGCTATGTGTCCCTGGGTAAAGCAGCAAGCCCAATGTGGCTGACCCCAGTCACCCCGTGCCACTCCTACCACCCTCATCCCCAAGTATCATACCCCTGTGTGGACCTGCAGGTCCCCTTTGCCCTCTGCCTGGCTGTCTCTTGTCCTGAGGAGCCAGCACTGGGCTCTTGCCTCCAGCCCATCCTGAGCTTTAAATCATGCTGTAGGTCAGCTCCCTCCACCGAGGTCTGCAGCTTGCCTGCCTCCTCTGTGCCTGTTCCATCCCCACCTCCAGCTTGTGCACACCCTCCCAGTGCCCTAGGCCCGGCACAGGCCTTCCTTGGATTTCCCTGGCGGGCAGTGACCATACCATGCTCCTCCCGGCTGTGACTGTCACGTGTTCCGTCTTTAGGAGAGTCAGATGTATTTTCCACTCATCTAGATTGTCTTGAAGATTTCTTACCTACTATGTAGTGACCCTGCAGAAGGTAAATACTTGCTGAATTGCCTAGTTACCAGTTCAATCATAACAGGTACTCCCAGCTTTCAGAGATGATCCCTATTGCATCAAAAAGGAGGAAAAAAATACATGGCGCCCCCATATTCTCCTAAGCATTCTTGCCAGGCTGTCTCCCGGGAGGCAGGCTTGGCCGCCACCTCTCTTGGATACTGATCCGTGTGGTTGGAAATCCCTGTCGTCATAAGGATCAGTCAATGTATATAATAGGACCGTGTGAAAAATAAAGTGGGTGGATGTGTTTGAGGGAATTAAGGATGGAGCCACGTAGCTGGACACATGGGAGTGCAGCCACATCTCCGGAGGCAAACTGCTGCAGTCCTGAAAGACAAATGCTGTTTGTTTTGCAGTTTTGGCTTTTCCCGCCTATCTGCTGGGCATAAACCAGGACCGACTGAAGGAGAAGCTGACAAGCCGGCAGATGGATAGCAGGTGGGGGGGCAAGTCAGAGTCCATCCACGTGACACTCAACGTGGAGCAGGCCTGCTACACCAGGGACGCGCTCGCCAAGGCCCTGCACTCCCGCATCTTCGACTTCTTGGTGGATGTAAGTACTGGGGTGCCGTGGCCAGCACCAGACTGGCACGAAGGGGTGGCTGCTGAAGAGCCGCTTCTGTGCTGGGCTCATTCCTCCTGGCCCTCACCTCCTCCCTACCCCCTTCCCTCACTGCTCCTATGGGATCCAGTCTACAAGATGCCCTAGGTAGCTTGGTCCAGCAGCCGCTTCTTCCAGACCACACATATAGTAAAGGCAGGACTAGTGACCAGGAGAGAACGAGATCCATGGTGTTGTAGTTGTCACACACTGCTGTGTAACAAGTTGCCCCAAACACAACCTTTCAGCAGTCAGCGTTTCTGCTCTCGAGTCATGCTTTGAGATTAGCCTCTCTCCGCAGTCTGACCTGGGGACAGGGATTCTGTGGGGTGCTGATCAGAATGCAGTTAGCCCGAGGCCTGACCCAGGCAGAGGGGATGGCGAGAGCAGCACCCCACTACTATGCAGCTGGCGGCAGGAGGCCGCTCTTCCTTCCGTCTCCTTGGGACTGCGCAGTGAGCCTCACAGCCTGCAATCGCTTCCACAGTGAGATCTAAGGCAGCACATGCGCACCAAGCTGCATGATTTTCATGCCCTGATCTCCAGTTTCCATACAGTGAGACCTCAGTTTACAAATGCTTTTGTTTGAAAAGAGAGAGAAAAATGTTGGTTCCCAAACAGAAGCATTTAGTAAAATTTTGATTTTTATTCACAAATTTTGCATCCAGTAATGAACGTGACCATGGCCATCTTGCTCAGCTCCATAGAAGAGAGTCAGGGGGCCAGAGAGATAGCTCAGCAGAGTAAGCGCTTGCCTGGCAAAAGAAGGGTCCTGAATTCAATCCCTGGTACTACAAAAAAAAAAAAAAGAGTCAGGAAGGGTAGCCCACCCTCGAGGAGAGGAGAATCAGGCATCTGCTTTGAAAAGGAAGACTATCAAGACCTGTAATATAGCCTAAACCTGCCATAGATGCTGGGGTTTGACATGGTTACACACACACTTAATGGTTATGTTTATGCACGTAGGATGTATAAATGTGTGTGACATATCTATCCTGAAATGTATTCGTTCAGCATTGCAGAGCTGACAGTGCCAGCCTGTGTATGTCTCTGTGGCCTCAAAATGCTCTACACCCACGGCCATATGTGCCAGATACAAAGTATTTTAGAACAAAAAAAAAAAAAAAAAAATCACATTTAACTCTGACATCAACTTTGTGGCTTAGCTATTACCTCTGAGTTATACAAAAGTCAAGAGAGGCAGAGAGAAGGAGTTGGGCCCATTTTGCTACCCCAGGTCTGTTCTAGGACCACCTAAGTTCCTAGCTGTTCTGTGCCTCTGGCATTTCATGATCACATGAGGAGGAACCCCTAGGGGACCCTAGGCAGGGCCACCTGCGGAGCCTTGGCTCCAAGGGCCCTGTGTGTAAGTCTGCAATGACAGCTGCAGAGCTTGTGTGCAGTTGGGGTGTTGCTGCGCAAGCAGAAGAGGTGCTTATCCCTGGCCCTTGGAGCCACTTCAGGGGGGCCTACCTGGGAAGGCCGGGCCCCATGTTGCTCTCCCCCAATGCCAAGGGTGGCGGGAACGGGGCCTGGAACCCACAGCTCTCGTCTCTGTCCAGGGCACCTTCCAGCGCTGGACTCCTGCCTTCCTCCCTGTCATCCCTCCGCTTCTCTGTGGTAAGAGTGGTTGGATGCCTGTGTACCTGGCACTAATCGATCTGGTGTTTGTCCCTGAGGCACTCGCCGTGTGCTAAGCACTGGCCTGCTGTCCTGTGTCACTCCCCACTAGCTCACAAGTGATGTGTAGTGTTCTTTGCGTGGAAGACACGTCTGGTGTTTCGGCACTCAGACATTGCCCACCCCTGGGAGTTTTCCTCCTGGCTTCCTCCTTCCTGGCCCCTCTCACTGGCCCCTCCATTCGTCCCTGCCCACTGTCGCTCAGTCTGTTCCATCGGGTTGCATGGGCTTTTCTCACAGTGACCCGTAGTCCACATATAGGTGTCATGCTGCTTAATGTTGGTTCAGGCTGAGCTTGCTGCCCAGTGTAGCTGTAGGCCCCCATCTGGAAAACGGGGGCAGTGATGGCATTCCTGCCATCACAAGAATACACAGAGCACCAGCACATGGAGAGCTCTCAGCAAAGCCCGGCAAAGGTGAAGGCTAAGTGCATGTGAGCTATTCTTACCAGTTTGGAAATAATTGCTGTTGTTAGCTGTAGATGGTGCATGCCTGTGAGCTCCGAGGCACAGGCACCGCATAGTCCTGGCACGTGGTGCAGAATCACTGAAGAACAGCCCCTGTGGAGATACTGGGAGTGACATTCGCAGATTCAATGATGCTGGCTCTTGGTGGGAGCCAGCTTTCAAGTCATCCTTGATGACATTTTCTCCTCTTTCTTCCATAGTGAATGGGACCATGAAAGCATGTACAAATAGAAAAGCATTAAAAAAAAAAAATGCAAAGAATATAGAAAAAGGCTTCCTGAGAGAAACGTCAGGGATGAATGCATTTCATCATAAAACATGTGTTTTCCTACTGCGATTTTCTTTGAAGGCTAGTGGTTGCCCAGAGCGCTTGACGTTGCACTGAGACCTTCCCACAGCTCGCGCCACCTGTCTTCCAACCCGTCCTGTTCCTAGCAGTGGTGTGTCCATGTGAACCCCACCCCGCCCTGGCTGTGCCCCATGAGGTGAGCTGACTGCTTGGTGTTTTCTCTCTCTCAGTCCATCAACAAAGCCATGGAAAAGGACCATGAAGAATACAACATCGGAGTCCTGGACATCTATGGCTTTGAGATATTTCAGGTAAGGCCAGTGTGAATGACCTGTGATACCAGGAGGTGGTATATCTCCCCTGGTCTGCTGGAAAGAATTGGAAACACCAGTCTGACCCAGTTTTGCCTCCACGAGTTCTTCATGTACCATGCCATGTTCATTTCTCCTGAGTATAACTTACTCAGTGGCTGTTGGTGGAGACTTTTCTTGAAATCACTAAAAATGACTTTTAATTGATTTTGCAAAATGATTATTTTTTTTTCCAGAAAAATGGCTTTGAACAGTTTTGCATCAATTTTGTTAATGAAAAATTACAGCAGATTTTTATTGAACTGACATTAAAGGCAGAACAGGTAAGCACTGCCTCTTCCTTTGTACTGTTCTATTTCTGATTTGTCTTAAAAGGTATAGATTGCTCTTTCAATAAACAGACGCAGATTCAGCCTTGTATCAGGAAATGTACTGAATAAAGCCATGCAGAAAAGCCATATGCCGTGGCGGCATCTGAGTCTCTGAAATACAGACACAAGTGGAGCCTCCCCCCGTCCTATACTGTGCCTCTACTGTGTTCCTATGGAGAATGCTGCTCTCAGATTTGTAGCTCTCCCAGCCTCCCCTAAAAGCATATGTGTTTTTAAAAGCTGACATTTTCCTTCTTATTTGAGGTGACAGTTTTGCTAGGGTTCCTTCTTGAAGTTAGGTGCAGGTGCCACCTTATTCCTGGCACCTCTTTGCTTAGGTGCCACCCTGACAAAGCGCAGCAGGGTGGCATAACAGGGCTGAAGTTTCTCATTCCCGTCTCCAGGGCCCACAGCCTGAAGTCGGGGTCCTACACTCTCCAAAAGCTCTGAGGAGAATGCTTCCTGGAGTCCTGCAGCTCTTCCTCTTCCAGCTTCTGGTGGGGCCAAACACTGTCTGATTGTGACAGCGTCACTCCAGCCTCTGCTTCTCTGTCTCTGGGTCCAAACATCCTTCTCCTTTCCTTTATAAGATACCAGTCTCTGGATAACTCCCCGCTGCCACTGCAGGATGACTTGATCTTGAGGCCCTTAAACAAATGATGTCTACAAAAACTCTGTTTCCAAACCTCACATGCTGAGGTGGGCATGAAATTGGGGGGGACACTTTTACCTGCCACACCTCATAAGCCACAGCAGTTTTAGGGCTGTTTGATTGTGGAAGTCTGCTTGATACCGTGGGCTCACACATACCCTGGACTCCCAGCTGCCTGTGGCTACAGTGTGGACAACCAAGGAGGATATGGTGGGGGCTGATGTGGTGGGTTCTGGGTCGGCCACAGAGAGTGTAGCTCAGATGGATTCATAGTGGGGTGTGGTGGGCACCCATAGAAGAATCCTGGGTAGGAAGTGCTATGACGTGTGTTGTCTTTGAGAAAATCGGTGTGGTTCTGTAGGGCCAATCATCTGTAGTCCAGATGAGCCAGAGAGGGAGTCTAAATGGCAGTTAGGAGATCCCTTGGAAGACAGTAGGGAGCAGTGGGGCTTCAGAGGCAGAGGCTGGCAGATCCTGCACAAGTCATGGAGACAGGAGCCAGCGGGGCCTGCTTGAGATGCTTACCAGTGAGCTAAGAGGGGAAGAGTAATCAGCCGATCCCCAGCTGTGGAGCTGAGATCAGAAGATGGCAGCGTGGATTCCAACTCCACTAAAGAAGGAGAGGCCTAGCATTCACCCACCTAGAAGCTTCCGGTGGGGACCATGAGTGAGTCTGGGACTTGGCAGCGTGCTTCACCTAAAACCAATTCAGTTCAAGGGTCACAGGTTAGGGTATCATTGAAGTCATGTAGGGAAGGGAGGAGGACTCCTGGAACAGTTTGGCTCAGCAGTCAGGCCTGCGACACCATCATTGGTAAAAGTCTAGAAAGAAAAAGCTGGTGAAGGAAGCCAGCAGAGCAGCCCAAGGGTGAGACAGAAAACCGGGGTGCTACAGTGCTATGACCTCGTTAAATGAATATCTCACCTAAGTGAGGACGCTGCTTGTTGGAGTTCTGGTGCCTCTGTGTACTGTTGTCCTATGTTACCATCAAAGAGGTTTTGTTTTGCCTTAAACTGAACTTCATAGGTTAACCCGGCAAGTTGTCAGATTTTTTTGTCAAAAATGGCTGTATGGACCTGTAACCTTCAGTACTGAAGAGGCTGCGGCAAGAGAATTTCTTTTTTTTTTTTGTCTTTTTGAGACAGGGTCTCACTATGCAGTTCAGGCTGGCCTTAGGCTCACTTTGTAGCTCAGGCTGGTCTTGAACTCACAACAATCCTCCTGCCTCAGCCTCCTGAGTGCTGGGATTACAGGCATGCGCCACCACGCCCGGCTAAGAGAATTTCTGAGTTAGAGACCAGCCTGAACTACAGAGGGAGACCCTCAGAAAGAAAGAAAGAAGGAAGGAAACAACAGTTAGACAGTAGCAGTTTTATATGGCTCTAAATAAATATGAAAATCACCAGCCCTTGAAATACTCTTTTCCTATCACCTCTCAGAGAAAAAGAAATCAAAGCATCTGGTATTTGTTAAAGGGGCTCTGATTTGTGAGCCCCCACCACTTATTGGGGTGATTTATGTTGGTTTCTGGCTTCTGTCCTACAGGAAGAATATGTCCAGGAGGGCATACGATGGA